>JBBGZY010000909.1:5662500-5917500 GCA_037952925.1 Lithobates clamitans
CGGACATTCCGACCGTGTGTGGGCTCCATCGGACATTTTCCATCGGATTTTCCGACACACAAAGTTGGAGAGCAGGCTATAAAATTTTCCGACAACAAAATCCGATCGCGTCAATTCCGAACATGTGTGGCCTGTTCCGACGCACAAAGTGCCACGCATGCTCAGAAGAAATTCCGAGATGGAACATCGGTCTGGTAAACTTAGCGTTCGCAATGGATACAACACTTTCGTCACGGTGCAATGTTAAAAATGGTTTAATACAGCGCACTCTCTTCTTCTTTATAATGTGAGAAGAATTAAGTAGTTTTGCTGCTCATATTCACACAGACTTCTCACAAACTTATTTCTTTATTATTTATCGGGATTCCCTTAATATATTTTGATTTGTCACATCTGACAAAAATATATATATATTTTTTTTTAAAGGTAGATTTTTTTTTTTATTTTAGGTTTGTATTTTTTCCAAGGCTGATCTTTGTTTTATTTTATTTTTAGTTTTACTCTAGAATATTTTTGTGTGTGTTTTGTGTGTCAAGTTACCACAACACCATTATTATCTTGTATTATTTAATCTCAAGAAGATTGTTTGGTGTTGGTGTCCCTTGTTTATTTCACATTGTATTTTTGAAATGTACCTGAATCCTCACAAACTGTCCTTTTTGAAGGAAAACACACAAAGGCAAGTATAATTGAAACCAAAAATCCTTTATTAAGGGCTCAGAACCAAACAAAGACGGAGGCAACGCTGGATAAACAGCAGAAATTAGCGAAGCCTTGGACCCCCAGGGCAGACATCAATTCTCGAACATCAAAATTGGTGGCCTGAGGAGTTCATATGTAAGGGATGCAGTCTGGTCCAGAAGTCCCAGAGATCCGGAAAGCAGCAGATGACATCTATGTCCCCAGGCTGTGGTATTACAAGAGGCTGCATCTTTTGCCAGACCAGACTGGACCCAGGGTCATCACTCTCTTGTCTTCCTTCCACGCTTCCTTCCACGCTTCCTTCCACGCTGTGGCTCTGCTGTTGGAGATGTGGCTGGAGGAGGAGTAGGGCCTGGAAGAGGAGGAGGACTAGTAGGACCTGGAGGAGGAGGAGGAGGAGTATTAGGACCTGGAGGAGGAGGAGGACCATGTGTGAGGTCACAAATGTGGGTATCAGATGTTATTTGGGCCCTCAACCCCTTATTGAGAGCTTCCAACATTAATGACTCACACTTGAGTTGTTGGCCCTCCTCCATCCACTGCATTTTACAGGCAATTATGGCAGCAAAGTCCTCCTCCACAGTGTGGGGGCTCCCAGGGCCTCTGTAGCCTTCCAAAAGAGGCCTATGGCAGCCTCCTCTAGGGTACTCCTCTTCCTGCCACTTTCTCTTTGCAGGTGTAGGGGAGGAACCTGCATATCAGGCAGCCTGCTCGGCCCGGCCACCTCCTGGCTGAGACTTCCCTGTGTATGAAAAAAGGACATGGTTTAATGTTTTGCATCATCAATCACAATCATAAATTAGTACTCCAAACTAACATCTAGTTAACATCATTGATAGGACAAGCAGAAATATTTAGAGGAATGCTATACCTGGCTCAAGCTGGGCTCCTCCACATGTTGCTGCCTGGAAGGCCCAGGTTGGGCGTCAGAAGCCTCAGCTGGGGGGGAAGGAAGCGTGGAAGGAAGACTGGAGAGTGCTGGCCTGGGCTCAGTCTGGTCTGCCAGAAAATGCAGCCTGTCATAGTACCACATCCTGGGGACATAGATGTCATCTGCTGTTCCGGATCTCTGCGAATCCTGGACTTTCTTGTGCTCCCTTACATATGTGCTCCTCAGGCCACCAATTAGGATCTTCAAATAGGTGATGTCTGCCGTGGGGATCACCTGCTTCACAATTTCCAACAATTGATCCAGCGCTGCCTTCCTCTTTGTTTGGTTCTTATAATGTGGGTGGTTGATCTCCCACAGACAAGGCAGCTCCCTGAACATGTCAATGAATATTGCCATGAAGTCGGTATCGTTCAAGATATCCATTTTCACTGCAAGACACAACACAAGACAAACCCTAATGTCAGCCCAAACTCTCCAAATCTTGTTACAATATAGGCCTCAATCTAGAAGCAGTATAGGCGCAAGTTTGTCTCTTACCTTTGTTCTTACGATCGGCGCCACCGATGCTCCTTCCTCCGCTCACAGATCGTACGTAATACCCACGCGTGTTATGCTTTATACACACTGCGCATACGTGTAACTCCGCCCACCCCCGACGTTCTTTCTAGTCTATTCCCCGCCCTTTTTCGTTCTGCACAGTGGGGGAAGAGCACATGGAGGATACACAGCAGGTGCGTGCTAATTACAGGAACGAGGAGGAGGAGGAGGAAAGCCCGGATCCGGACACATCCCGAACCAGAAGGAGATTTAAGGCCTCAAATATGTCCTTTGGGGAGATGTTGGAGATGGTGGACATCCTGAAGAAGGCCGACTATGATGGGAAGTATGGACCTTACCCCAACCCCAATGTCAAAAAGGCCAAGATCATGGCGAAAGTGGTCAGGAGTCTGCACCGGAATTTCGGGGTACGACGATCAAAAGATCAGCTCAGGAAACGGTGGTCGGACCTCAAATTACGAGAACATGAGCAGTACAGAAAGATCCGGAGAGTGCTGCAAAAAAGTAAGTAGTTGTGCTGTGTTCCTATTCTTTATGTTTATTATGTTCGTGCTGCTCCATGTGCTTTTCTTAAAAGTGTACATTTTAAAATGGCAACTTTCATGTTCATGGGCACATTATTCGTTCGTAACAAACATTTTTCTTTCGGCCTATAAAACACCATTGTTTTGGCCATATGCATTTGGCCACATTTTTTACGCCCTACTTGTATGAAACTAATTTGGTTGTGTAGATGGCTTTGTTACTAGAATGAAATGCAAACTAGATTCTGTGTAAGGAGAGGACACTGAGCAGTTGTTTTCACATGTGGACACTGGAACACTAGTGTGGGACACCAGAACACCATTTTTATTAGGGGGGGCACACAGGTGCTCCAGTGTATACTATAGGGGGGTCTCCATCTGTGAAGCTTGTACTAAACAGGTAAAGTATTGCAGCTTGACAAAGGACACTGAAAATGCTACATTTTGGAACTCTGCCAAAATTGACAATTGTACCCCACTTCCAAGTAGGGATGAGCTTCGTGTTCGAACATCGGCTGTTCGGTCGTTCGCCTAATTGCGAACGATATGGGCCGTTCGCGCCAAATTCGTGTGGCGCGTCACGGCCCATAATTCACTGCGGCATCGCAGTGCATTGCTTGCTGATGATTGGCCAAGCATGCACTATGACCCGCATACTTGGCCAATCACAGCGCCGCCTTAACAGAGAGCCGTAATTGGCCAAAGCCAAGGAGGCTTTGGCCAATTATGGCTCAGGGGATTTAGTACACGCCCCACACTATATAAGGCCGCCTGCACAGCGGCCCTGTGCAGTGTGTTCCGGTGTGCTTAGAGAGAGAGAGAGAGAGAGAGAGACAGTGTCATTTCATTTGAGTTAGCTAGATTAGGCAGGACAGTCAGTCAGTTAGCTGCGCTTAAAGTGTATTGTGTATATATATGCATCCCAGGTGTTGCATATATATATATATATATATATACACTGTATTCAGTTTAGCTAGATCCGTTCCTGTTATCTTCTAGACTATTTACATTTAGTGCAGTGCGTCCTGCTCACAGTGTTCAGCTAGATCCGTTCCTGTTATCTTCCTACTGACAGGCAGGCTTGTCTTGTTACAGTATATAAAGCTACCTGAAGAAAATTACTGGTGTTCTTTTGATCCTATTAGTACCACAGTCGGGCAGCTAGACTATTTACATTTAGTGCAGTGCATCCTGCTCACAGTGTTCAGCTAGATCCGTTCCTGTTATCTTCTTACTGACAGGCCGGCTTGTCTTGTTACAGTATTTTGAAGAAAATTACTGGTGTTCTTTTGATCCTATTAGTACCACAGTCAGGCAGCTAGACTATTTACATTTAGTGCAGTGCGTCCTGCTCACAGTGTTCAGCTAAATCCGTTTCTGTTATCTTCTTACTGACAGGCAGGCTTGTCTTGTTACAGTAAATACAGCTACCTGAAGAAAATTGCTGGTGTTCTTTTGATCCTATTAGTACCACAGTCAGGCAGCTAGACTATTTACATTTAGTGCAGTGCGTCCTGCTCACAGTGTTCAGCTAGATCCGTTCCTGTTATCTTCTTACTGACAGGCCGGCTTGTCTTGTTACAGTATTTTGAAGAAAATTACTGGTGTTCTTTTGATCCTATTAGTACCACAGTCAGGCAGCTAGACTATTTACATTTAGTGCAGTGCGTCCTGCTCACAGTGTTCAGCTAGATCCATTTCTGTTATCTTCTTACTGACAGGCAGGCTTGTCTTGTTACAGTATTTTGAAGAAAATTACTGGTGTTCTTTTGATCCTATTAGTACCACAGTCAGGCAGCTAGACTATTTACATTTAGTGCAGTGCGTCCTGCTCACAGTGTTCAGCTAGATCCGTTTCTGTTATCTTCTTACTGACAGGCAGGCTTGTCTTGTTACAGTAAATACAGCTACCTGAAGAAAATTGCTGGTGTTCTTTTGATCCTATTAGTACCACAGTCAGGCAGCTAGACTATTTACATTTAGTGCAGTGCGTCCTGCTCACAGTGTTCAGCTAGATCCGTTCCTGTTATCTTCCTACTGACAGGCAGGCTTGTCTTGTTACAGTATATAAAGCTACCTGAAGAAAATTACTGGTGTTCTTTTGATCCTATTAGTACCACAGTCAGGCAGCTAGACTATTTACATTTAGTGCAGTGCGTCCTGCTCACAGTGTTCAGCTAGATCCGTTTCTGTTATCTTCTTACTGACAGGCAGGCTTGTCTTGTTACAGTAAATACAGCTACCTGAAGAAAATTGCTGGTGTTCTTTTGATCCTATTAGTACCACAGTCAGGCAGCTAGACTATTTACATTTAGTGCAGTGCGTCCTGCTCACAGTGTTCAGCTAGATCCGTTCCTGTTATCTTCCTACTGACAGGCAGGCTTGTCTTGTTACAGTATATAAAGCTACCTGAAAAAAATTACTGGTGTTCTTTTGATCCTATTAGTACCACAGTCAGGCAGCTAGACTATTTACATTTAGTGCAGTGCATCCTGCTCACAGTGTTCTACAAAACCTACAAGTTAGTGGGGTGCGTCCTGCTCACAGTGTTCAGCTAGATCCGTTTCTGTTATCTTCTTACTGACAGGCAGGCTTGTCTTGTTACAGTAAATACAGCTACCTGAAGAAAATTGCTGGTGTTCTTTTGATCCTATTAGTACCACAGTCAGGCAGCTAGACTATTTACAGTTAGTGCAGTGCGTCCTGCTCACAGTGTTCTGCTAAACCTACAAGTTAGTAGGGTGTGTCCTGCTCACAGTGTTCAGCTAAACCTACAAGTTAGTGGGGTGCGTCCACCTCACAGTGTTCAGCTAAACTTACAAGCTAGTGGGGTGCGTCCTGCTCAAAGTGTTCATCTAGATCCGTTTCTGTCATCTTCTTACTGACAGGCAGGCTTGTCTTGTTACAGTAAATACAGCTACCTGAAGAAAATTGCTGGTGTTCTTTTGATCCTATTAGTACCACAGTCAGGCAGCTACACTATTTACAGTTAGTGCAGTGCGTCCTGCTCACAGTGTTCAGCTAAACCTACAAGTTAGTGGGGTGCGTCCTGCTCACAGTGTTCAGCTAAAGCTACCTGTAGAAGGTAGGTGGTGTTCTCATACTACAGGCAGGCAGTTGATTTTGCTAGCTGCAGTATCAGTACATATATATATATATATATATATATATATATATATATATATATATATATCCCAGCTTAGTGCAGATACAGGCCATTAGTATGTCTGGAAGGCCAAGAAGGAGAGGCAGACAGTCACAAGCCAATAAGAGAGGGCAAGCAGGCTCTGTGTCTAGTGCTGGTCGTGGAGACGGTGCATCCTCATCAGCACGTGGCCATGGGACACGCTTGGTCTTTTTTTCGGCAGCTGGCCATGTTGAGCCGCAACATGCGGAAGACTTGGTCGAGTGGATGACCAAGCCGTCCTCATCCTCCTCATCCCCTCTCACCCATGCCCAGGGTACTTTGTCTGGCAAAGCAGCGGCCTCTTCCCTCGGCTCAATGTCATCAGTGACTCCTTCCCTAGCCCCACCATGTCCTCCTGAGGAGTCACTCGAACTGTTTGACCACAGTGTTGGGTACATGCTCCAGGAGGATGCACAGCGTTTGGAAGGCTCTGATGATGATACTGAGCTCGATGAAGGCAGTAACATGAGCATGGACAGAGGGGGTGCCCAAGAAGGACAGCAATCTGGCAGTCATGCTCCCCCTGCTGCAGCATACTGCCAGGTTTGCTCCAGTGATGAGGAGGGAGGGGATGATGAGGTCACTGACTCAACGTGGGTGCCTGATAGGAGAGAGGAGGAGGAGGAGGAGGCGGCACATCACCAACGAGGTAGGATGCCCTCCAGGGGCCAGCCTAAGGGCAGCACATTGACTGCATCACACCCCAAAGCTCCACATGTGCTGCGCGTTATTCAAAAAGTTCTTTGGTGTGGGCCTTTTTTGAGACGAGTGCATCAGATCGCACCGCTGCTATTTGCAACATATGTCTCAAGCGTATCTCACGTGGCCAAAACATCTCCCACTTGGGTACCACATGCTTGACCAGACATATGTTGACCTGCCATGCAGTTCGTTGGCAAGTGTATCTAAAAGACCCACACCAAAGAACAAAGAGGACCTCTCCTTGCTCCTCATCAGCTGAGATTTCCAACCCCACTAGACCTTCAGTCCTCTCTGAGACCTGCACTGAGAGGAATGAAGGTGTAGAATTAGGTGTGTCACAGCCAAGTACTTGTGGGCAATCTGCTTTTGGTACACCGACGTCTGATTGTACCAGGCAAATTTCCCTGCCCCAGCTGTTGCACCGCCGAAAGAAGTTTGCTCACAGCCATCCACATGCCCAGCGGTTGAATGCTAGCTTGGCAAAATTGCTAGCACTTCAACTGCTGCCTTTTCAGTTGGTAGACTCTGCCCCCTTCCGTGAGTTTGTGGAATGTGCGGTTCCTCAGTGGCAGGTACCCAAACGCCACTTTTTCTCACGGAAGGCGATTCCGGCTCTCTACCAGCATGTGGAAGGCAATGTCCATGCCTCGCTGGACAGGGCGGTCAGCGGTAAGGTGCATATTACTGCTGACTCATGGTCCAGCAGGCATGGACAGGGACGTTACCTAAGTTTCACGGCGCATTGGGTGACTCTGCTGGCAGCTGGGAAGGATGCAGGACAAGATGCAGTAGTGTTGGAGGTTGTTTTCCTCCACCACGCCTCCAAAATGCTAATGATTGTGACACACCTCTCTCCTCCACCCCCTCCACTTCTTCTTCCTCCATGGCCTCTTCCTCGGAACCAGCGGTGCTCCGTAGTCGTTCAAGGGGCTATGCAAGTACGCAGGCCAAAAGATGTCATGCGGTGCTTGAGCTGGTGTGCTTGGGGGACAGGAGCCACACTGGGGCAGAGGTTCTGTCAGCTCTGCAGGGGCAGGTTCAGAGGTGGTTGACGCCACGCCAACTTAAGGCAGGAATGGTGGTTTGCGACAATGGCACCAACCTCCTCTCTGCCCTCCGACAGGGACAAATGACCCATGTGCCCTGTTTGGCTCACGTCCTTAACTTGGTGGTGCAGCGGTTCTTGGGCAGGTACCCGGGCTTACAGGATGTCCTGAGGCAGGCCAGGAAAGTCTGTGTGCATTTCCGCCGGTCATATAATGCCAGTGCTCGGCTGACGGACCTCCAAAAGGAGTTTAACCTGCCCAAGAACCGCCTAATCTGTGACATGCCCACCAGGTGGAACTCAACGTTGGCCATGCTGCAGCCGCTGCACACGCAGCAGAGGGCCATCAATGAGTACTTGTGCGACTATGGCACCAGGACAGGGTCAGGGGAGCTTGTTTTTTTTCCCCACGCCAGTGGGCCATGATCAGGGATGCATGCACTGTCCTGTCACCATTTGAGGAGGCCACGAGGATGGTGAGCAGTGACAGTGCATGCATCAGTGACACTGTCCCCCTTGTCCACCTGTTGGAGCACACGCTGCGTGGAATAATGGACAGGGCACTTGAGGCAGAAGCAGGAAGAGGAGGACTTCCTTAGCTCTCAAGGCCCCCTTTATCCAGACAGTGTTCCTGCGTGCCCACCGATCACACAGGAAGAGGACGAGGAGGAGGAGGAGGAAGATTGTGTCAGTATGGAGGTGGAGCCTGGCACTCAGCATCAGCAGCAGTCTTTAAGGGATCAGTCCCAAGAAACACATGGACTTGTACGTGGCTGGGAGGAGGTGGCTGCGGACCATGTCGTCCTTAGTGACCCAGAGGACTCTGGACCAAATGCCTCAGCAAACCTATGCTGCATGGCCTCCCTGATCCTGCAAAGCCTGCGTAAGGATCCTCGTATTCGTGGTATCAAGAGAAGGACCAATACTGGCTGGCATCCCTCCTTGATCCATGTTACAAGGGTAAGGTTGCGGACCTTATCTTGCCATCGCAGAGGGAGCAGAGGATGAAACATCTTCGGGAGGCCTTGCAGAAAGGTCTGTGCAACGCGTTCCCAGAGACTGGGAGGTTACAAACTCCTGTTTCTGGGCAACCTGTTGCTGAGGCTTCGGTCAGTCAAAGAAGGAGCAGGGGAGAAGGTGGCCGTCTGACCGATGCGTTTAGACAATTTTTTGGTCCGCAGCCCCAAGGTATGATCGGTTCCAGCAACCATCGCCAGCGTCTGTTTTACATGGTGCAGGAATACCTAGGGGCAAGATCAGACTTGGACACCTTTCCCACCGAAAATCCTCTGGGTTACTGGGTCTTGAGGATGGATCACTGGCCAGAGCTTGCACAGTATGCAATTGAGCTACTGGCCTGTCCTGCATCCAGCGTTCTTTCGGAACGCACATTCAGTGCTGCTAGAGGCGTGGTAACCGATCACAGGGTGCGTCTGTCCACTGACTCGGTCGATCGACTGACCTTCATAAAAATGAATCAGTCTTGGATCACCACCAGCTACCAAGCACCTGATGCTGATGTAACCGAATAATTTTTTTTGAAATCTCAGATCCCTTCAAAGACTGCCTATGCTGATGCTGAGTGACTATCCCTGAGTAATTATCCTCTTCCTCCTCAATCATCACGCTGATAGCTTGTAAGAACATTTTTGGTTCTGGGCGCCACCACCAGTGCCTAAGGCACAATTTTTCAGCCCCTGTTTAACAGGGGCGTGTAATTACAATTTTTGATGTAATACTTTGCAGCAGGGCTCGTTCCTGCATTCCAACTAGAGTGTCTGTGAGGGGTTGCAGTGTTGTGGCACCAGCACCAGTGCCTAAGGCCCATTTTTTCTGCCCCTGTTTAACAGGGGCGTGTAATTACAATTTTTAATGCAATACTTTGCAGCAGGGCTCGTTCCTGCGTTCCAACTAGAGTGTCTGTGAGGGGTTGCAGTGTTGTGGCACCAGCACCAGTGCCTAAGGCCCATTTTTTTTGCCCCTGTTTAACAGGGGCGTGTAATTACAATTTTTGATGCAATACTTTGCAGCAGGGCTCGTTCCTGCGTTCCAACTAGAGTGTCTGTGAGGGGTTGCAGTGTTGTGGCACCAGCACCAGTGCCTAAGGCCTAATTTTTCAGCTCCTGTTTAACAGGGGCGTGTAATTACAATTTTTGATGCAATACTTTGCAGGAGGGCCCTGTGAGGGCTTACAGTGTTGTGGCCACAGCAACACCTAAGGCCCAAATTTCTGCTGAGTATATAGGGCAGGACCCTACTTTCAAACAACTAACTTATAAACGACTCCTACTTGCAAACGGAAGGAGACAACAGGAAGTGAGATGAAATCTACCCCTAGGAAGGGAAATTCTCTCCTGTAAGAGTTATGGGAAAAACATTTCTCCTTTCCACTGATGCTTTCCAATCCTTGTTCCACAAAAAAACCCAAATTTTCAAAAAACATTTTTCATTGGGACAAAAAGTGAGGTGAAATCTTCTGAAGAGGAGGAAAGACAGCAAAACAAATGTCACAGGGGTGATAACCCTTCCCTATGTTTTCCAAAAAGCTTAAAAAAGATTTTTTGGCTGGAGCTAAACACGTTAAAAATGTACCCGTTCAAAATTACAAAGAGATTCTACTTAACAACAAACCTACAGTCCCTGTCTTGTTTGCACCGCCTGTATACTGCTGTTCAGAGTATATAGGGCCTGGTGGCCCCACACCTTTCCTTATTTTAATTTGGGTGCGGGGTTCCCCTTAATATCCATACAAGACCCAAAGGGCCTGGTAATGGACTGGGGGGTACCCATGCCGTTTGTCTCACTGATTTTCATCCATATTGCCAGGACCCGACATTACATTAAACCCGCAAGCAGTTTTAAATGAGATTTTTCCTTTAAAAATGACATTTGGTGCAGGGACTGTTCTAAACACGGGAAACACGCGTCACTTTACAGGCATACTATAGACACCCCTCAGGTACGATATTTAAAGGAATATTTCACTTTTTTTTTTACTTTAAGCATTATTAAAATCACTGCTCCCGAAAAAACGGCCGTTTTTAAAAGTTTTTTTTGCATTGATACATGTCCCCTGGGGTAGGACCCAGGTCCCCAAACCCTTTTTAGGACAATACCATGCAAATTAGCCTTTAAAATGAGCACTTTTGATTTCGAACATTCGAGTCCCATAGACGTCAATGGGGTTCTAACGTTCGTGCGAATTTTCGGTCCGTTCGCAGGTTCTGGTGCGAACCGAACTGGGGGGTATTCGGCTCATCCCTACTTCCAAGCAATGTTTCCTATTTATAGTTCTGCCATCAAATATGTGTGTGCTAAGTATAGCATTTTTGTTTTACATAGGGGAGAAAAGACTCAGAGGACACCCCTCATCCGAGGAGACCACAGACCCCCCACCTCTGGAAGAAGGGGAAATACCCCCAACCCAAGAAGAGCAGGAGGAAGAAGATGTGGTGGAACTAGTCACCACAACAGGTGAGTGTCTGCGACCACAGGCTCAGGAAAGAGATGGATGCCGGCATATTTTTGATACCTGTTTTTTGTTTGGTTTCTCTCTTTTTAGGTGATCGTGATGTTGTGGATCCAGATCCTTTCACATCAGAAAGTGCCCAGATCCTGATCGGGGAGATCATGGGGTGTAATTTAGAATTGGAAAACCTCAAGAAAAACATCAATGATGTTATTCAAAAAAATAAAAACATCATTGATGTTTTGGGGCGAGTTTAAAACCCCTCTAAATCACTTTCTTCTTTTGTGTGCTACAATGTTAAAAATGTTTCAGCGATTTTTAGAAAAGCCAAATTTGGAGGATGTGCACAGTGTGCCAACATGTGCTATCTGCCATCACGGGAGATCAATGGACGCGTTTTGGGGGTGCAACCCCTTCCTCAATAATAAAGTAGCTGAGAGGAAGGGGATTCTCCCCCAAAACACGTCCCTTGATCCCCCGTGATGGCAGCTAGCACATGTTGACATTGGCAAATTTGTGTGCATCTTCCAAATTTGGCTTTTCCTGGGGTGACTTCACCCCATCTGAACGTAATATCAAACACAGCTCCTAAATACTCATGTCTGATATTGCCTTCAAGTTCTACCAAATGTGAACTTTGTAAGTTCAAGATTTGTGTCTTTTTTGTTGGTTTTACACATGCCTGTTTTATCTTAAATGGACATTTCTATTTTTTAAAATGCCACCCCAAAAATTGTTATACAACAAACATGTTGGTTTGTTTTAAAAACCTTTTCTAAATGCACATGTGATTGTGCAGGTATTAAAAAGATTGTTAATCAAGAATGTGTGGATTATTGTCTCAACGCTACAACACTTTTGTGGTGATGTAATTGCTGTTTTCTGTGAAAATGGGGGTTATTTCCTAAGGGCAAATCCTCTTTGCACTACAAGTGCAGTTTCAGTGCAGTTTCAAGTGCACTTGTAGTGCAAAGTGTCTTTGCCTTTAGTAAATAACACCCAACAGTGCTTTGTATAAGGTTACACAATCACGCCATTTTCAGAATTCCCCACATTTCTCTCAGGGTCAGCTAAAACAAACACAAGCAGTAAATGTCACCAAAGATTTGCTTTTTTTTGGATTTTATTTGATAAAGGCTTCACAAATTGTCTGGCATATTGATGGCCCCCTACCCACAATGAACTCACGGTATCTTAGCCGGACATCACGGGCACTCACGGAGAGCAAGCCAGGACGGCCACTTTCAAGCGCTGTCAGGGTTGTATCATGTAGAATTCCGGCCTCAGGCCCAACTGAGCCAGCATAGTTGGCAGAATGTTGGCGTAAAAAGTTATGTAGAACACAGCACGCCAGGATTATATGATTAAGTTTATACTCCGCCATATGGATGGGTGTCAGAAATAGGGGGAACCGGCTGGCCATGATTCCAAATGTGTTCTCCACCACTCTTCTGGCTCTGGCCAGCCGGTAATTAAAAACCCTCTGTTCCGGGGTGAGGGTCCTCATCGGGAATGGCCGCATAAGATGGTCCCCCAGCGCAAATACTTCATCCGCAACAAAGACGAATGGGAGTCCTTCCACATTCTCTTCTGGAGGTGGCAAGTCCAAGCTGCCATTCTGGAGATGGCCATTCTTCCCCACGTCCACATACAGGAAGTCGTAATTAGCCGACACCACCGCCAACATCACAATACTATTGAACCACTTGTAATTATAATAGTACGACCTCGAGTTGGGTGGTGGGACGATGTGGACGTGTTTCCCATCAATTGCCCCTCTGCAGTTAGGAAAGTCCCACCACTGGGCAAAGTGGGAGGCCACAGTCTGCCATTCCTGTGGCGTGGAAGGAAACTGTTGAGGAAAACAAAAAAAATGAGTATTTTTGCACATAAACATGGAAAGCAGATTAGACACAAACATTCTTGGCCAACATCCAGATAACATTTATTAAGGGGAATTTTACAACACCAAAGTATAAGGTACACCTATCATATTCCCCCCCCTCTCATGGGCCATTTCTAACATTATAGGGGGGGGATCTTGGACAGGTAACCCTCTTCACTTCATTGAGAGATGAATGCCTAAATACAGGGTATTACTTGGAACAGCCCCTCCTTAGTTACACTATTGGCAGCCCACTGGACAGGTAAGAAGTGTCATAATACAAAGATATAAATACACATTGTACACATTTGAGCACATTTGGACATTCTGCTATTACCTATCAAGATAATAATAGGATACAAAAACTTTAAACAGTACCATTTGAAAGTATACAGGCAGGCCCTTGCACTACATGCTTTGGTGAATTCCTCCATACATCTGACCACAAAAGAGATGGGTATAGTGTGTATGGGTTTGGCAAAGTCAGCAGATAGAGGATTGAGGATAGATAGAGAATTGGGATCAGCTGACTTAGCAGTTGGGGGGAGGGAGGGTTAATAAAATGATTTGGGGACACTACAAAAAAAGCCTCTGGCACTCTGCCTGAATTTAAAGCACAAATCAGATTTTAAACATTTTAGGGGGTGTTTGGGGTAAAGCACTACTATGGAGCTGATAAAATACATTGTTAAGTGACTACATGAGGTGAATATAGGGCCAGGAGAACATGCTGGGGAGGTTAGTGAAGGCAAACATGTATGAAGGACTAAAAAATAATTACATAAAAATCCAGCATGCATGAGAACAAAGGGGACATTCACAGCATATTACAATCATGGTAATTAGGGAATGAGGAAAGAAATACAATATATTAGCAAACATTCAATACAATAAAATGTGATATTAAAGAATAAAAATCTTACCTTCATATACTCCTTCTGCAGGACCTGAATGATGGCAGAACAGGTCTCTGGGATAATGATCCACAGAGCCTGGGGGGAGATGCCTGTCGAGAACTTCAAGTCCTGCAGGCTTCTCCCTGTCGCCAAGTACCCCAGGGTAGCGACGAGCCTCTGCTCCGGAGTGATGGTTTGCCTCATGCAGGTATCCTGCCTGCTAATATAGGGGGTCAGCGAAGCCAACAAACGGTGAAATACGGGGTCCGTCATCCTGAGAAAGTTCCTGAAATCATCAGGATTATTCTCACGGATCTCACGGAGCAAAGGCATATGAGAGAACTGGTCACGCTGAAGCAACCAATTTTTGGTCCATGAACTCCTCCCCACCCTGTTCATGAACTGGACTTGTATCAAGGTCAGGACCCCAACACCAAGCCCCCGCACAGCACGAACTCTATGAGGAGTACGTATACGCAACATGGCTAGAAAACGGTCAGCTGCTCAGAACGAAGTAACAGAACGCACTGAAGAACAGCAAGGCCTGTGAAGAGCGACCTGAAAAACATTAACGAACGAACAAGAACACAATGACAGAGTCACGCTAACCCAGTAGATAACCCAGTAGATTGCTTTAAAAAAGTACTGGATGCTTTCCTAAATGTACATAATATAACTGGATACTAGCTTATAGGTAAAGTTGATCCAGGGAATATCCAATTGCCTCTCGGGGGATTAGGAAGGATTTTTTTTTCCTGCTGGAGCAAATTGGATCATGTTTTGCTGGGGTTTTTTGCCTTCCTCTGGATCAACTGTGGGTATAGGATTGTGTATATGGGATTGTATGATATTTTTTCCCCCTTTTATAGGTTGAACTAGATGGCCTTGTCTTTTTTTTTCAACCTGACTATGTACAGTATGTATGTTTGTGTGTGTGTGTGTATATCTTTTCATGTGACAACACTGAAGAAATTACACTTTGCTACAATGTAAAGTAGTGAGTGTACAGCTTGTAAAACAGTGTAAATTTGCTGTCTCCTCAAAATAACTCAACATACAACCATTAATGTCTAAACCGCTGGCAACAAAAATTAGTGCACCCCTAGGTGAAAAAGTCCAAATTGAGCCCAATTAGCCATTTTCCCTCCCCGGTGTTATGTGACTCGTTAGCGTTACAAGGTCTCAGGTATGAATTGGGAGAAGGTGTGTTAAATTTGGTGTTATCGCTCTCACTCTCTCATAATGGTCACTGGAAGTTCAACATGGCACCTCATGGCAAAGAACTCTTTGAGGATCTGAAAAAAAGAATTGTTGCTCTACATAAAGATGGCCTATACTGTAAAAAGATTGCCAAGACCCTGAAACTGAGCTGCAGCACGGTGGCAAAGACCATACAGCGGTTTAACAGGACATGTTTCACTTAGAACAGGCCTCGCCATGGTCGACCAAAGGTGGGGGGGTCAGCCTGTCGGTGCTCAGACCGTACACCACACATGTCCCAGAAAGAAGATGATGTACAAGAAAGCCTGCAAACAGTTTGCTGAAGACAAGCAGACTAAGAACATGGATTACTGGAACCATGTCCTATGGTCTGATGAGACCAAGATAAACGTATTTGCTTCAGATGGTGTCAAGTGTGTGTCACAGCAACCAGGTGAGGAGTACAAAGACAAGTGTGTCTTGCCTAAAGTCAAGCATGTTGGTGGGAGTGTCATGGTCTGGGGCTTCATGAGTGCTGCTGGCACTGGGGAGCTACAGTTCATTAAGGGAACCACGAATGCCAACATGTTCTGTGACATACTGAAGCAAAGCATGATCCCCTCCCTTCTGAGACTGGGCCACAGGGCAGTATTCCAACATGATAACAAAGAAAAAACACACCTCCAAGATGACCACTGCCTTGCTAAAGAAGCTGAGGGTAAAGTCGAGGGACTGTCCAAGCTTGTCTCCAGACCTAAACCCTATTTAGCATCTGTGGGGCATCCGCAAACGGAGGGTTGAGGAGCATGAGGGCTCTAACATCCACCAGCTCCATGATGTCGTCATGGAGGAGTGAAAGAAGACTCCAGTTGCTACCAGTGAAGCTCTGGTGAACTCCATGCCCAAGAGGGTTATGGAAGTGCTGGAAAATAATGGTGGCCACACAAAATATTGGACTTTGGACCCAATTTGGACATTTTCACTTAGGGGTGTACTCACTTTTGTTGCCAGCGGTTTAGACATTAATGGCTGTGTGTTGAGTTATTTTGAGGGGACAGCAAATGTACACTGTTATACGAGCTGTACACTCACTACTTTACATTGTAACAAAGTGTCATTTCTTGTCATTTCTTCTGTGTTGTCACATGAAAAGATATAATAAAATATTTACAAAAAAGTGAGGGGTGTACTATACTATACTGTACTATACTTAATTACTATAATCTACAGCATTTTTTCCACATCAACCTAAAACATTTGCACAGTAGTGTATGTGTGTGTGCTGTGAGTGTGTAGATTGAGTGGAGGGTGTTAGGGGTTTGCTATCAGATGTAATGGTACATATCTTTTTTTCTTTTAAATCAAAAAGGTGTTTATTGAACAAGTTTACATAGCTTCCATTGTACAAGCATCATACTTTAATATGCCCCGTACACACGGTCAGACTTTGTTCGGACGTTCCGACAACAAAATCCTAGGATTTTTTCTGACGGATGTTGGCTCAAACTTGTCTTGCATACACACGGTCACACAAAGTTGTCGGAAAATCCGATCGTTCTAAACGCGGTGACGTAAAACACATACGTCGGGACTATAAGCGGGGCAGTGGCATATAGCTTTCATCTCTTTATTTATTCTGAGCATGCATGGCACTTTGTCCATCGGATTTGTGTACACACGTTTGGAATTTACGACAACGGATTTTGTTGTCGGAAAATTTTATATCCTGCTCTCAAACTTTGTGTGTCGGAAAATCCGTTGGAAAATGTCCGATGGAGCCCACACACGGTCGGAATTTCCGACAGCACGCTCCGATTGGACATTTTCCATCGGAAAGTCCGACCGTGTGTACGGGGCATTACACTTTCATGCAAACGGTACAGTCTTTTCATCATCTATTACTAAAGTCTCATCTGTAAGCCAAAGATGTACATAGTGTCCCAATGCTCGTCGAACCCCTGATCAGTAATCTTTAGTAAACCTCATGGACCCCCCCCAGGACACTGTAGCAATCTGGACATTACCAGTTCCTTGGGACTTAGTCCAGGGGTGTCCAACCATGGTGCCCAGATTCTCTCAAATCTATTAGTGCTACCCCTATGTTGGTAAATACATTTTTCCATAGTCAAGGTGTTACCCATATGTGTTATCCAGGATGTCACTGAAGGTGGTGAGACTGATTTCCAGCCAATTAGTATAAGTTTGCATGCCTGGAACAGTGCCCTAGTGAGAGCTATTCTAGCCATCTCTTCCGGGACAATGTCCTCAAGGACTCCCAATATACAATGAATGGGATCTAGGGGAATGTTAGTCTGGAAGACTTGGTTAAGTGTTCCCAGTACCTCGCTCCAGTACCTAGGGAGTTTTGGGTATCTCCAGAGTAAGTGAATGAGATCACCTTGATGTCGCTCACATCTACTACACAAGGAGTCTGGCCTTCTACCCATGTTGTATAATTTAAGTGGGGTGTAATGCACTCTAAGTACTATATATAGTTGGGAGACCTTTTGGGCCACATTGAGAGAGCATATATCAATAGATTGCAGAACTTCCTTCCATTGATCTCCCGTAAGAGGACCTACATCCTTATCCCATAGGGACGGTGCCTTAGTTGGGTGAGCTTTCAAAAGTTGCATCAGTAACATTTGATAACAGTATGAGATAAATCCTTTAGTTTCTGTGCTGGACTGCAGCAAATGAAAAATGGGGGTAGTTGACTGGGTCCAGAGAGTAGCTTCTTCCTGCGCGTCCACTGTGTGTTTAAGCTGGAGATATGAGTAGTACATGGTATTTGGTAAATTATACTTGGCTTGTAGTTCCGAAAATGGCATCAGCCTGCCATTCCAAAATATATGAGATAATAAAATAACACCAAAAGAGCGCCATTTGGGACCCTGTTGCAGTTTTGCTAGCTCGACATAGGAGAGATTTCCCCATATCGGGCTATATTCCGTGAAACCTGTCACCTCCTGCAGCTGCCTTCCCTTGTTCCAAATTTTCTGGATCAGAGTGAGAGTGGGTGCCTGTTTATTGGATTTATGAAACAGCTGGGCCTCAAGACCCATCGGAATAGTCTCCGCTCCAGCCCCGATCAGCATCAACTGCGCCGATGAGCCAGTCAGATCCCGGGCCATGGAGCCAACTAGATGCTGCAACTGAGCTGCTATATAGTACAGCCAAGGGTTGGGTACTGCCAGCCCTCCGCTTTCCTTAGGGTTTTGTAATTGTTCCAATTTAATTCTAGGGGTGCCCGCATTCCACAGTAGTCTTCTAAAAAGTATATCACAACCGGGGAGTTGTGTAGGAAATAAAGTAGCTGCGGCATTAATATCATTTTTATTAAATTGGCCTTACCTGCCAGTGAGAGTTTGAGCCTGTTCCATTTTGTCTCTAAATCTGGTCAGTAAGGGATGTATATTTAAATGACAGTATTCCGCAAGTTTAGGTGAGATTTGTATGCCCAAGTATTTGAATGAGGATGTCACCGGGACCGTGCAGGAATCCGGCAGATCCATCTCTCCCTCCTCGTCCAACATCATCAGAGCCGACTTGGAGTTAGTTGTCAGGCCAGAAAAGTGGCCGAAGCCTGAGATAATGGTGATCACCTCAGCCAAATATGTTGTGGTGTCTCCCAGGAAAAGCATTATGTCGTCACCGTACAACATGATCTTCTCGTGGAGGCCCCCATACTTGAACCCTGTGATCCCCTGACTAGCCCTTACTACAGCCGCCAGTGGCTCAATAGCGATGGCAAAGAGCAGGGGGGACAGGGGACATCCCTGCCTTGTACCCCTGCCCAGAGCAAACGCATTAGACATCCTACCAGACATCCTGATGGTCGCCTGCAGGGAAGCATATAGCAATTTAACCCAGGCTATAAATCGGTCTCCAAATCCTAACCGGGACAGTACCACCCAGAGATATCTCCAGCCCACGCTGTCAAATGCCTTATTGGCGTCTAGGGATAGCAGAGCCCTGTTACCCTTGTTGTCAGACTGTAACTGCATGTTTGGAAATAGGCACCTGAGGTTGGTGGCCGTGGATTTTTGCGGCATAAAACCTGCCTGATCAGGGTGTATTATGGAAGTAATGATCTGGTTGACCCGTAGCGCCAAGACCTTAGCCAGGATTTTAACATCACTTTGAAGAAGAGATATAGGCCTGTAGGAGCCTGGGTCAACCGGATCTTTCCCAGGTTTCAGTAATAAAATTATGTTAGCTCTAGTCATTGAGGATGGCAGATTGCCCTCCTTGAGAGAGGCATTAAACACTTCTAGCAAGTGCAGCATTATCCACTCGCCATACTGGACAAAGACTTCCATGGGGATGCCATCCTCTCCCGGCGCCTTGCACGTGGGAAAGGAGCATGCCACATTTTGTAACTCTTCCGATGTCAGGGAAGCCTCCAGCGATTGTCTGGCCTCCTCCGACAGAGAGGGCAGTTCAATCCCCGACAGGTAGGCCCCCAGCTCATTATCTGAGTAGTCATCCCTCGCACCGTAGAGATCCTTGTAGAAGGATGCCAGCTCAGATATAACGTGTTCAGGGTCATTGACCACCTTACCATTAGTTGTGTGGATCACCCCAACTGCCGGGGACTGTTGCTGCGACCTGGCTATCTTTGCCAGCAGGCATCCCGTTTTTTCCCCTTCCTCATAAAATGTTTATTGAAAAACCTCTTGCGTTCTGCAGCGGAGGATCTCAGGCGGTCCAGGGAATCCTGGGCCGAAATCCATGCCTCCCTCGCAGAATCTGTAGGATCTGTAACATAAGTTAGTTCCAGCTGACGCACCTGATCCCCAACTTGTTCCAGTAGGGCTGAGGAGTTTCTTTTGACTGCAGCTATCTCAGCAATAAACACCCCCCTAAGGTAGCCCTTGAAGTCTTCCCATTTTTGAATTTTATCTGTAAAATGTTTATGAGAGTGAAAGAATCGTTCTATTTGGGTTGTAATTCGCTCTGGGGAGTTAAACAGTTTTAGCCAGAAAGCATTAAGCTTCCATGGCGCCTTAGGTAGCGAGGTAGGGGGTTGGGTAATTAACCACAGGGCTACTGGCGAGTGATCAGACACTCCACGTGGAAAGTACTCTATACTAGATGTGTAATCAAGTATATTAGGTGTACCTATACTAAGGTCGATACGAGACAGGGAACCGTGGGTCTTGGAGAAGCATGAAAAATTCTTCACATCAGGATTACGTATGCATTAAATAAACAAAAAAAGCAGCGCTATAAGTCAAATATGTGATAATGAACCACAAATAGTGATTAATAATACATAAAGTTCATGAACAGTCAAGTGACACAATAAAGTTCAATCAGTGGATGGAAGTCTTCAAAGGTGCAATGGATGAGAAACCAGACAACCGGGTCCCTTGTTAGGCAAATAAAGATGGGACTGGATAGACCTTCACCACACCCCAGTGTTATGAATAAAATGGGCGCTTACCAAATGGCAAGCTTAAAAAAGCTTGTGACCTTAACCCGGTCGGGGCCTTTCCTGAGATGGGAACACCGTTAGACCACTCTTCAGACCGTGGATGGCTCACTATCCTCACATAAAGAAACCAGGATGTAGAGAATGCTATACTCCTATCTTGGAGTTGTTCTCACAAACTTCAACAAAGACCACAACAGATCTAGTGGCGCTTTGGTATACAGATCCTTAGGGACAGTTCACGTTCCACTCTCCTCTCCTCTCCTGCATCGAAATCCACAGATGGTCTGGATTACGTATGCGCCATTTGTCTGTCCAACCCAGCTCTGCAATTAGGCGGCTGAGCGCTGTACCCCTGCCACCCTTGGGGGAAGAGACTGGGGGGGTACCTATCCAATTTGGGATCTAGATAGCAGTTGAAATCTCCCATAATCAGCAGTGGGACGTCAGGTTTGTCCGCCAGGTACGTCAGCAACAACTGTAACACTTCCCGTGAAAACGGGGGTGGGATATATATAGAAGCTATCAGCAATGTCAAGGTATACAGTTTACAGTAAATGAATACAAATCTGCCAGAAGCATCTACCAGCGAGTCCAGTTCCTGGTATACCAGTGCTTTGTGTATCAGTACACTCACCCCCCATGAATAGGCGAAATGAGTGGAATGATACGACTTGCCCACCCAAGCATATTGCATACATCCCACATTGTCTCCCAGGAGGTGAGTCTCCTGAAGGCCAATAATGGCTGGATGGAATTTGCGCAAACCAGAGGAGATCATGGTCCTTTTTAAAGGGTCATTCACTCCGTGCACATTCCATGATACTATAGGTGTGGACACCATTGCAAACAGTTAAAAATACATTGAAGGGGAGCTCCTCTAGACTGATTCGGACTGTACGGTGGCCTAGGTGCATTGGATCATGTTGCATCAAAAAACCCTCTCTCTGCGAAGAGGTTGCACAATGGAAACTTAGTGTTCGAGAAGGATGGACAGTCTTGCGCAACTGCGCGGCAAAACAGTAGAAAACATAGCAAAAATAAAATGTGTTGGAAGCCCTGGATCCGGCCATGATGGAACGTACACAACCAGTACTGTCCAGGGGCTGTAGGGTATGTGTTCTGTTCTGAGTATTAACGCCAACAGGGCTTTGAAACAGTAGCCATGTAACCCATGACTTCACATAGCTTACAAACACCCAGCACGGTGACATCACCTGTGAGGGCCAGTGCTTTAAGTAAAAACAACTGGTGTTAAAGAAATAACAATTTTTCTGCGGTAATCACTCGCTGTGTAAGTAACAAGTATAGTTCCTCTTCAAAGTGATAAACATAAAACGGGGAATTAATGCCCTGCATTTCCCTGCATCACTTCTGCCAGGTCTGGTTTATCCGGCTCCATCATCACGGCCTTGGTGGCGCAGAGCTTGCTCATTGTGATCCAGCCATGGTCGCAGCATCTTGTGCATTTTAAAAAAATTGGTTCTGTCCATTGGCCGTCACCCTTAGCTTGGCTGGGAACAACATTGCATAGGATAACTGTAGCCTTTGTAGCCTTTTCTTGATATCTGCAAATTTCGATCATCTGCGTTGTACTTCGGCGGAGAAGTCTGGATAGAATGCGATTTTGGTGCCATTATGCTTGACAGTGCCCTTTTCTCTGGCCAGTCTCAGTATCACCTCTCTGTCCTTGTAGTTCAAGAGCCTGGCCAACATCGAACGTGGGGGGTTCCCAGGCAAAGGGGACGCGGGGGCAGAGAAAGCTTCTTTACCAAAGACTTCCTGTAGCCATTCTTCAACAAATGTTGTGGGGGTCACGGCCTTCCACTTTTTCAGGGAGCCCCACTATACGTACATTGTTGTGTCGCAGACGGTTCTCAATTTCGTCAGTTTTGCTAAGGGCTTGAAAGGCGTTTTGAGTGGCCATCCTGACATCTCTGTGAAGGGGGGCAACTGGTCCTCCACGTCGCTCATCCTACCCTCCACTGCTGTGGTTCTCTCTCTGATCTTTTGGAGATCCTGATGCATAAGGGACACTGTTTCCTTCAGCCCTCCAAATTTCTCCTTCAGATCATTACAGAGGCAGTACATTTGTGCACAGCATGCAGGATTTCACTCAGAGAGGGCTGAGCATTATCCTCTGTGGGGGAGTCAGATGGATCAGACATGAGGTCTTGCTGCATGTCTAATGGCACTGTGTCATCTAGCATGCTTGTGTCCTCCCTGTTATCCAGCTCAGAGGTGTATAAGGGCTGAAGGGAGCCAGGCAGGGGGGAATCAGAACGCCCAGCCAGCTTTTGAGTATAGTAAAGCATGTCTCTGGATTGCTCTTTGATTTTAGGGAGTTTGCTGGACTTACCTCCCTGCTTGGATTTCTTCTCCAGGCCGCGCTGTGCTTTGGGAGGCTGAGACTGGCCGGCGCCATCTTGGTCAGCTTGGGACTCCCAGGCCTCGGTCTCCGCGCGGTTACCCCGGGTCATCATCAGCTTAGGACGGTCAGCCAACGGCACCGGGCGACTCCAGGAGGTATCAGGCAGCTTTTTGGGGCAAAAACGGGCGAAATCGGTGGTGAGGAAAGGATGTTAGACAGGATCATCAGTGGGAGCTCCGTGCAGCAGGTCTGCTCACATGCCTCGTCAGGCCACGCCCCCATGTTACATATCTAATTATCTCGACATGTGAAGTTATGCAGCATCCAATTTTTGAATGTTGTATTGTCCCATTCATACAAACAGTGTTTTCTTAAAGTAACAAAAAGGTGGAGCCTGGGATCACCCATCAAGTCGATAGAGATTGTTTGCTACCCTATACAAAAGTGAAAGAAAAAGTGTTGGCTATAAATACAATATGGTAAGGGGCCTAGGGCTGTGTTCAGTGCAATTTTTAGGATTATAAAAATAAGGTGTTACCGATGCATTTACTGTGCCATACTGTTTCGTTTTACAGGCATACCCCACTTTTAAGTACACAATGGGGTTTATTTACTAAAGCTGGAAAGTCCAAAATCAGACTCACTTCTTCATAGAAACCAATGGGCTTCTAACCCCAGCTTGTTCAGTTAAGCTTTGGTAATAAAACCAGGGAGCTCATTTATTTCTATGCAGAAGTGAGCCTGATTTTGCACTTTCCAGCTTTAGTAAATAAACCCCATTGTGTACTTAAAAGTGGGGTATGCCTGTACTCTCTTTATCCTTCCCCCTTATAAGAACATTTCCAAATACAAAAGGGCATACATAAAGGAGGTTTAAGCATAAGCAAATATTGGTGGGGAGCACCAGAAGAAAACTGAAAAGACATACAGTATATGCCTTGCAAATATGTTTATTAAAAACAAATAGAAAGAGAAATAATCCACTGTGTTTTGTGGATTAACAGGCACAAAAGACCAATTATGTAACTGATATATACTATATATATATATATATATATATATATATATATATATATATATATATATATATATATATATATATATACCGTATTTATCGGCGTATAACACGCACCGGCGTATAATACACACCCCAATTTAGGAGGGAATTTTAAGGAAAAAAAAACTTTTAGGAGGGAAGTTGAAGGGAAAAAAAACTTACATTCAAACGCCCATCATTGCAGCCTTGTCAGTGCAACCTTGTCAGTGCAGCCTTGTCAGTGCAGCCATGTCAGTGCAGCCTTGTCAGTGCAGCCATGTCAGTGCAGCCATGTCAGTGCAGCCATGTCAGTGCAGCCTTGTCAGTGCAGCCTTGTCAGTGCAGCCTTGTCAGTGCAGCCTTCCCCAGTGCAGACTTCCCCAGTGCAGACTTCCCCAGTGCAGCCTTGTCAGTGCAGACTTCCCCAGTGCAGACTTCCCCAGTGCAGCTTTACCCAGTGCAGCCTTCCCCAGTGCAGTCTTCCCCAGTGCAGCTTTACCCAGTGCAGCCTTCCCCAGTGCAGCCTTCCCCAGTGCAGTCTTCCCCAGTGCAGCTTTCCCCAGTGCAGCCTTGCCCCAGTGATCCCAGCCATTCTGGGCTTCAAAATCGCCGATCGCGATTTGAAAATGGCGCCGCCGGCGCCGAAATACACAGTGCCGGTCCTCGGCTCTTTCCGGCGGCTGTCGTTCATTTTCGGCTCCACTCGTAGTCCCGAGCGGAGCTATCCGAACCTAGCCGAGTAGGTTCGGATAGCTCCACTCGGGACTACGAGTGGAGCCGAAAATGAACGACAGCCGCCGGAAAGAGCCGAGGACCGGCTTCTGTGTATTTCGGCGCCTGCGGCGCCATTTTTAAATCGCGATCGGCGATTTTGAAAATGTGACAGGTCGGGATCGCAGGGGATCGGCGTATAACACGCACCTGCGACTTTCCCCTGATTTTAAGGGGAAAAAAGTGCGTGTTATACGCCGATAAATACGGTATATATATATATATATATATATATATATATATATATACCGTATTTATCAGCGTATAACACGCGCCGGCGTATAACACGCACCCCAAGTTTAGGAGAGAATTTTAAGGAAAAAAACTTTTAGGAGGGAAGTTTAAGGAAAAGAAACTTACATTAAAATGCCCATCAATGCAGCCTCATCAGTGTTCATCTGCAGCCTTGTTAGTGTCATTGCAGCCTTTTCAGTGTCAGTGCAGCCTTGTCAGTGCAGCTTTGCCCCAGTGCAGCCTTGTCAGTGCAGCCTTGTCCCCAGTGCAGCCTTGTCTAAGCAGCCTTGTCCCCAGTGCAGCCTTGTCAATGCAGCCTTGTCCCCAGTGCAGCCTTGTCAATGCAGCCTTGTCCCCAGTGCAGCCTTATCAATGCAGCCTTGTCCCCAGTGCAGCCTTGTCCCTGCAGCCTTGTCCCCAGTGCAGCCTAGCGTCCATGCCCCATGCCTCATGCCTCATGCCTCCTGCCTCCTGCCGCCGCCGCCATACACATGGTAGTAGTTTTAAATATGGCGCCGCGGAGTTCGGAGAGACTCGGCGCCGGCGGAAGTGAACGAACGCCGCCGAGATACACATAGCCGAGGGTTCTCGGCTCTTTCCGGCGCCGCTCACAGTCCCGCCCAGTCCCGCCCTATGATGGACATAACACAGGTCCAATGGCGGGACTGGGCGTGACAGTGAGCGGCGCCGGAAAGAGCCGAATACACCCGACTATGTGTATCTCGGCTCTGTGATTTCGGCGGCGCTCGTTCAGCACCGCCGAGTCCCTCCGAAGTCCGTGGTGCCATATTTGAAATTACTCGCTATGTAAATGTCGGCGGCGATCGCCGACATTCACATAGCGATAGCGGGAATCGGCGTATAACACGCACCCACGACTTTCCCCTGATTTTAAGGGGAAAAAAGTGCGCGTTATACGCCGATAAATACGGTATATATATATATATATATATATATATATATATATATATATATATATATATATATATACTGTAGGTCTAAATTTTATTTTTTGCAGAACATATAAAGCTGACAACAAAAGTTTATGTATTTTTTGATGTGGCTTCTCTGACGTGATTTTTGCTTAAGTGAGGTCATTTTCTGCTTCCTGAGTTCTTTACAAATGCAGAGTAGGTAGAGATGGATCAATCTTGTACCTTCAGAGACAATTTGATTTGTTCCAACATTATTAGTGATGTTTCCCTGCAGGTCCAATTAAGGAGTATATATCCCCTCTGTGACATACTTACTACTTTGCGAAAGACTGTCCAATTGGGGGTTCTGGTGCCCCTTTGGAGCTGTGCTTGCAGTTTGGGTGTGAGCTCATTCATCAGATGACCTATAATTGATTAATTGTGTATATATATATATATATATATATATATATATATATATATATATGTCTTCTCTATATCTTTAATAGACCTTTGTGGTCCTTATAAATAAACTAGGTATTTTATGTTGATTGAATATACTTAATGCTTTTTTCTTTGTCTATTTATAGTGATATAGTACACAAAGTTTATAATAAGCTCCTGAGGGAAGCCGAAGGCAGTAGGGAGCGGAGCGCCACTACGTAGGAGCGCTCCGAGGACGCCCTGGGGCCGCTGTCCTCCCCGCACACTCGCTCAGCTCGCAGCAGTGAGGAGGAGACGCCAGGGACGCTGGCGCCGTGAGGCGATGCTGGCACTGCCCGGAGAGCGGTAAGGGGAGAAGCCGCCCATCTCTAGCAGCTGCGGGGGCCGGCCCGCACCCCTCCCGCAGGTGTCAGGAGCCTGGAAGCGACGGACGGTGAAGCAGATCTGAGCAGGTCCATACGATGCAGGTCTGTGGAACCTGATAAGGTAAAGCTGCAGCTGGAGGGGGTGGCCGCTACAAGACCATACTGAAGCAGGAGCAGGAAGAGGTGAGAGGAGGTAAGAGTGTCCGCGTATGCCTGCATCCCCCCCTGAAACGGGAGTAATAAAAAAAAGGAGAAAGATGGTGATTTACCCCTGTATAACCCTGGGAGAATGAGACTGTTGCTCGCTCATGAAATATCCGTATTTAAAGTTTAAAGATCCAATTATAAGCGTTACAAGATTGCAGAGATAATTTCACAATAACAATAATCATATAAGATGCATTTTCCTGATTGCATATGAACTGTTTACATGTGGCCCCATAGTAATTTGTCTCTTAGTACCTTCCTTGACACTCAAGACTTAAACAGGCTTAAAGACTCCAATTAATAGCTCTCTTGGTCTAATGGACTATTTAGCGAACGTATACCACTGGGACAGAGGGGTAGAGAGGCAGGTGTGAGATAAGCTTAAGAAGAGCCGAGCACCCTAAGCTTGGGCTTGGATGTTAATACGGGCTCAGTAATAACCATTTAAGAGGTATTTCCCTTTTAAATATCTGGGCTTGTAAAGGTGCACCTATTACTTTGATACTCAGGGTGTAAAAGAGTCAGGTAGTAGTACTGCTCAGATAAGGTCAGATAAGGTCTGTTATCGGGTAAAACCCCTATGCATGTTCTCCCCTCAGACCTCTCTGAGAGACTCTGTGGAACTGACACAGGAGCTCGTGCTTAGGTGGATATAAGTGGTATAATCAGCTGTATATCATTAAAAAGAGGGGGTTCTGAAGGTGCTGGCCCTCGTTCCTCCTGTGCATAATCTTTCTATGAACTTCAGGATATCCCCCTAGGTTTGAATCTACACACTTGAGTAGTGTGAATTTTCCCAAGGGTTAGAGAGATGAGGGGAAAGGCAACTAAAGGGAATAAGGGAGCCACTGAGCCCAGGTGGGATCCAACTATACATGTCGGCCGAGTCCAGCATACTGGAGGAACCGCAGGGAAGCCCTAGATCGGGAGCATCTACACGCCCAGGAATAAATAGACAGAAAGGGGCAGTAGAAGAGAATAAATGTAAAACTGCAAGACCAAGGATCAGTGGAGGCCACCATATGGGCGGCTCTGAGGCCCAGGATGGTCCACACGGGAGAAATGGGGATGAAGAACACTCAGAAGGAAAAAGACCCCCACTGCAGCTTGCACAGGAGGAAGTCCCACACATCAAAGAAATGCTCGCCGAGATGCTACTAAAAATGGAGATCTCTCTGAAAAAAGGTGATGGAGGATAGATTGGAAGACCACGAGCAAAGGCAAGAGGGTATGAGTAAGCAAATAAGAGACCTACAAAAGTCTAACAGAAGTCTCCTATATAAATTAGAAGACCAGGAGAATTGCAGTCGACGCAAAAACTTGCGAATCAAAGGCCTTCCAGAGAAATATGGGAAGGAAGACTTGGTGTCAGTATAACAGCAGCTGCTAAACCCATTATTGGACAGAGAAACAACAGACCTCCTGAAGCTAGATAGAGCCCATAGGATCGCACGATATCCCCGAAACGCATCAGAGAGTCCGAGAGATGTGATAATAAAGTTTCATTATGAGGAAGAAAAAGATAAAATTATGGGAAAACTGCGACAGCGGCCAGGCTTAAGCTTTGAAGGGGCAGAACTACAGGTATATTCAGACCTGTCAGCAGAGACCCTCGCAAGAAGGAGGCTGTTGAAACCTCTGACAGGCCTATTGAAAATGACAGAGATATTTTATCAATGGGGGTTCCCAGCCTGTTTGATCGGAAAAAGGAACGGGCAAACGGCAGTGTTAAGATTCCCAGAGGACCTTGAGGACTTTTGCGCAAGTTGGATATTGTCCCCCCACCTATCCCTGGTAGGGGAGTCGAAGAGAGTGTAGCATCAACGCGAAACACAATAGGGCGGAGGGATGGAAGGGGCATAGCGGATAATCCAAGCTAGTATTAATGAAACATAACCGGGAGAAGTAGTATAGTGCTAACATGAGCTGGGTGGGGTGGGGGGGAGGGGGGTACCAGGGTGGACCAGGGGGCATCTGTGACATGAGCCCAATAGGGAATATGGGTGCAGGGTGGGATCAGATAGAGGGAGACCACCCGACCCATATAATGAACAGAGGGGTCTGTCCAGCCACCATTGGCGATCTGTTCCAGACCTGGGGGGAGGGGGGTTGGAGGGAAGGGGGGCAGGGAGGGAGGAAGGGTTCGAGGGTTGGGATTGGGGGGTGCCTCATTGGACCGGCCAGACGCTTCTTTCTTAGGTGAAATATGGGAGTAGTAAACTTTGTTACGTATAATGTAAGGGGATTGAATACAGAAAAAAAAAGGTATAAAATCAACCAGGAGCTGCAGTTTTTGGGAGCAAATGTGGTGTTTCTGCAGGAAACGCACTATTACGCACTCAGGAAGGGGACTGGCATCGCATTTGTTCCCAAAGTGGATCTATGGGGATGCAGGATCAGTACACTCAGGGGGAGTAGCTATTGGGTTCGACAGAACAATGATGTTTGCAGAAGAGGAGCGACTGGCTGACCCAGGGGGAAGGTTTCTTTTTGTGAAGGGGAAACTATTTGACACTTGCGTCACAGTTACGAATATCTACTCTCCTAATAGAAACCCGGAGAATTTCTTAAGGAAAGTTTTGATGAAGCTTGAGACCTTTACAAAAGGTAAACTAATAGTTGCAGGGGACTTAAATTTGAGCATGGACGCGGGACAAAACCTGGTTCACAAGGCGAGACACCCAAATAATGCTAATGCGCCTTTAGTTAATGGATGCGTGGAGGATAAGTCATATAAAGGAACGTGACTATACTTTCTATTCCTTTGCGCATAGATAATTCTCGAGGATAGATTATATTTTAATAGAACATCAGTTGGTTCCTTATTTGAAGGCAACAGAAATTAAAGCAATCACCCTGTCCGATCACGCACCAGTGAAAATCCAGGTAGAGATCGCTGGGGTGGCCCGGCCTGGGATGAATTGGAAACTCAACGATTCTCTTATTCAAGACCCGTACTCAGCCGGGAAAATAGAGCAGGAATTGAAGAGCTATTTTGAGACAAATGATACAGAGGATATATCTAAGGCCACCCTTTGGGAAGCGCACAAAACCTATATAAGAGGGATTTTGATTGCCATTGGAGCAGGAAAAAAAAAAGAGAGGGGGAAAAGTTGACACGCTTATATAGGAAGCTAATAAGGAAAAGAAGAGATCTGGACGAGCTATTGGATAAGGAAAGGAAGTGTGCTTTCTATACGATAAATAGAGTTATGTACCAAGAGGGTAATAAATCAGGAAAGTGGATGGCAAGAAGGGTTAAAGAAAAAAAGAATAGGACCTTTATACTTAAAATGAGAGATGAAGAGGGGAATATAGAATTTTCTTCTCCTAAGATCGCTAGAATATTTCACTCCTACTTCAGTGCCCTATATAAGGTAGGCCGGAAAGAGGAGACGAGTGAAAACAAGAAGGAAAGGATAAGGGAGTACCTGCGGGGACTAGACCTTCCCAGGGCAGAAAGGGAAGAGGTTGAATGCCTCAATACCCCTATATCTCAGGAGGAAGTAGAAAAAGCGATAAGGAACACTGCCCTGGGAAAGAGCCCGGGCCCCGACGGATACTCCATAGCATATTACAAATGGTAAAATATTGGTAAATATTGGTAAAATATTGGTAAAATAAAAAGGTGAGGTTGTGTTGAGTAAGTAGACACCAATAATGTCAAATCCCAAAATAATGCAAGCCTGTAAAAACAACAGTACCCGAAGTTGTCCTTGGTTGGCTTGGCTTGCTTTAAAAGCCTTTACTAAGGTCATTAGCTTAGAGTTAAATGTGAATGATGGCTCTAGAATTATTGCTCTTACTACAGCCTGACTAATATGTGTGGTCATGGGGTTACAGCTCTAAACCTGAAAATGTTCGGAGCTGAGTGCTTCTGGGTTCAAATTACCTAGGGCAGGTCTGTGAAAGGACATTCACTAGTCTCCAACTGCTCTCCTTACTGACACCTGCCATAATTGTCCCTAACACCCAGGAGGGAATGTAAAAGCAGAACTAAACCCTAGCCAAGGAGGCTGTCATCTTAGCCTCTGTTTGATCTGCACTTGCTATGGTGCTGCACATTTGATCAGCTAGGCAAAGAGCACAAGCAAATAATCTGTTTTGGGGAATAGTTAATCAATAAATTTTGTACCACTTTAAGTCTGCTACACATGGCTGGGGAGGGATCCATGCACATTTCATCATCCCAATTTCTATGTAAAAGCTGAAATCTAGGATTAAAAATATGAACACCTTTTTTTTCCCTGCTGTATCAACTGGGATTTTATTTCCATGCTGGCACTGTGGCCCCTTTAATAGTTATGATAGTGGCACAGAGAGAAGAAATGGCCAACTCCCAGCTTGGGCAAAAAATTAATTATTCAGTCTCCAGCATCTTAAGAAAATCAATAAAAAAGCATCTACAACTGTCATAATCACCTAATCTCCAGCACTGCCCACCCCCCACCCCAGACTCACCGATCCAGAGATGTTGAGCAAATCCTCTCCCAGGTTTAATAATGCCCAGTCCCTCCTTTATGCAGCAGTTTGGGTTTAATACTTAACCACTCAGGCCTGAGCATTGCATCTTGGAAGGAGGGGAAGAAGGTAACATTCTTCTCCACACCCAAAAGCACTCCGTTTTGGAAAGGGCTCTACAGAGTAGAGTTGATTGTGGAAAATATGACAGATTCTCATCAAGGTATGATGGGGCACTGGACCGTGCCTGCCATATGGAAAAGCCATTACATGTGTTCCTTACCTAGCATTTAGGTTTACTTTAAACATGCTAGATTAAGGCTTGCTTACATGTGAAAAGAGAAACACATTTAATTCTTATCAAATCTGAAGAAGGCTGGGACAAAGTTTAAACAAAGTATCTCCAAATGTTCAATTAACATTCTGACCTTCACATCAGAGTACTTCTGTTTGGTATTTAGTCTCTTCTCTCATCACCTACTATGCTTTATATTATTGAAAGCATTTATGCAGATAAGGGTTTTGCACAAGAGCAGTGCTATTATGGCCCAAAAAACACACTTTACAGCATTCAAGTTCATAGTAAGTTGGATGACATCCAATAAATCACAAAATAACAGACCAAAATTGAAAGCAATGGTGGTTATGATAGTGGTAATGGTAAGATCATCACTAGAGATTGGCAGAGGCTGTAAATATCCCTTTAACACAATATATATATACTTTCTTTTTTCCTGCTTAAAAAAAAAGAATTGCAAAATTTCCAAAATACCTTCCTTAATTTTGTCACAGATCAGATTCCAAATGCATTGCAAAGCTGATTAGTATAATTAGTCCTGAAAACCTGTAAGTCTTGACTGCAGTATTATCAGTTAACATTAATCATAGTAGAAATACAGGGGGCCCACTGTCCTTATAAATAACAGTTGCATTTAACAGGAATTCAACCTGTTTCAGCTAGATAGAGGATATCTGAAATCCTTTCCTGATCTGACAACTTCACTGAATCACTTGTAATGTTTTAATTTTTTAAATATAAACAGAAATGCCTCCCCCAATTTACTACATTGCCATAGATCATTTCAACAGCAGTTAAAATTCTTCTTATTGGGTAATTGATATAATTATAAATGACTGAAGGAGTCACAGAGTATCCAAGGCACTTTTAAAACGATTAATATTGAATGTTCACTGGTTTATTCCCAGTACTCCCTTATTTACACTTTTTTCTTTCCAAAATATTTATGTAAGACAAACTTTGCCTATATAAATCCTTGCTGCTTTATGCCAGTCATTTATTCTTATGTCCCTTTTTTTTTTAAATAAGTTTTAAATTTGTGTGACACAATCATTTTCTATAACCTTTCGTGTATTGCTACTGCATAATTATTTGAAAACCATCTAAAACTGTAAGTCGTCCTGGGTAATAAAAAACAAAATAGTTTCTGACGAAGTTACAGAGAGCATATTTGTTAATTATTATAAGCATAGCCTATGCTGTACCTTATTTTCTTTTGAAAATTTTATACTGTTCTAACATATTTGTTAAAAAAATAAAATATATAAAATTCTATAGAAAAGAATAATAGAAAACTATATTGTTATAAAATTCAGAATATTCCAGTCAGAGCTAGAGCCAATAATAGTAAAATAATATTGCTATCAGTATGGCTCTATGGCCGTTGCAAACACCATTGTATTCCGCAAAACTAAAGAATACGGCATTCTCCTTCAGAATTAACAATGCCACAAGCCTGTCTTTTCCCATTTCCCAGGTTTCTGTAAAATTAGGCCATTTCTCCCTGTCACAATCAATCATCATTTCAACTCCAATCAGATAAACCTTTCATCTTCTCCCTATCTAAATTGTTCCTCCCAGGGTGATTCACTGAAGCTTAGAGCAACCATAAGACTTACAACACAAAAAAACCCAAGGAGATATTTGATAGTTCACCTGTTCGTTGATGGTATTTACATCTTGTGCTGTTGAGACTTTATTAAAGGCCAGTTATGGGTTTACACAGAGGAGGGAAACAATGCATCCCTGTGTCTGTAGCTATGCAATGCTACTTTAGTTTCATCCTCACATAGCACATAGCTCAGAGGTATATTCTTAACATTGCCAAAGCTTGAAAGGGAAGCTTGGATGATGTTTGTGTTGAGCTAGCCACAGACCAGCCTAATAACGATGTGATGATGTATAGATGAATTTCTGTTCCTTCATGACACAAGGATTAAGCCTCATCTTATCTTCAAAACATCAGAAAAAAGTGTCTGGATTCTGTTTTCACTATGAAGTCACAGGGGACGACAGTTATGTGACTATGAACTAAGTAGTCTTCCCCCAAGCCAGGGCAAGAGTGGATTACCTTAGATAAGAAAGAAACTCATGAGAAGGTTGAGGAGTGAAAAGCTTACACAATAACAATAAGCAGGGACTCGCAATGTTGTTGCTGAAGAGTCATTATCTTCTAAACAGGAAACAGATAAATGGTCACATTATATTGGGATGGTGATAAATGGATAGCTTCTTTCAAGATGAAGATGACTAAATAAACTATCAGTAACACTTGGCACCCTAATTGATCATTACAATGTTTTTTTTTTTTGCCCAGTTGTCCACGTACAACCTCCAGTTAGCCCCTTGTCTCTGCTTTTATACATCGAAAAGAAATGATTGTTCCTTCTTACTGGGATGTCTTGTTTAAAAGGCGTTTTCCACCATTTCTAGCTTCAAAATATGCATGCAGATTTACTAAACATTTTGGGGTTGTTTAATTTCTTTAAGAATCTGGATAGACAAATTACATAAACATTTTTTTTATATATATACAGTACAATCAGTAAATACTTTAGATACAGTAAATTAAACAATTTACTAATTTCTCTTGTTTTTGAATCTAAAAAAAAAATAGATAGACGACAAGTATCTAGTCATTAGTATTGAATAGGTAAGTCACTCTCGCGCTGTCAAATTAAGAGCTAAGGGTACTCTGCAGCAAGCACCTGGTAAACTGATCCTTAACAGAAAAAGTGAGGTGAAATTAATACATTTATTCTCTGTAGACCGCTGCCAGTGATCTACTCATGCTGTAACCTTAAAGTGGGGTTCCACCCAAAGAAACAAAAATACCTCAAAAATTCTAAAAACCAAAAAAACATTTGGATATTTTTTTTATTCACTTACCTCTAAATGCCTGTTGCTAGGTGGTCCCTCGTAGTCTGCCTCTTCCTTTGCCTGGGTTGGTGACATCACTTCCCCCTCGGCACAGGAAGGGCTCCACTCTGCTCCCTCCCTCTTGTCAATCATCTGGGACCCATTACAGGTCCCAGGTGATTGAGCGGCCAATCACGGCGTGTGGCGCCGCTCGTGCATGAGCAGTGGGTGCCAGGCTGTGAAGCCACAGCCCGGCGCCCACAGTTGAAATGCCGGCGCCGACGAGCGGAGGGGGGGGACGAGCGGGGCTTCGATCCCCAGCATCGCTGGACCCAGGGACAGGCAAGTGTCCAATTAAAAGTCAGCAGCTGCAGTATTTGTAGCTGCTGACTTTTAATTTTTTTTTTTTTTGACGGCCCCCCCTGGTGGAACTCCTCTTTAAGGCAGTAAGGTGAGGGGCTTGGACACACATAGGTGCTATCACAGAGGATTGGCCAGGCACCGCATTTTGTTGTTTCACTGTGGAGGGATCTACTATCCATTTGGAAAATACTTTCAGACTGTCACAATAAATATTTATTTTTTTGGACCACATTTTTTAATCGTTGGAGTGTTTTCAATCCTGCTTGGATTGCATTTATATATTGTATATTTAGTTGTGCACATTGGATTTTTGTCACTTTGCTTCACTTGTTTACCATTTATTTTTTGGATGTTCATCATATGTTTTGTATTTAGCCTTCATTTACAACCACCACTGTCTATTCATTTTAGCAAGTATTTGTAGTATTCCCCAATTGGCACTATAACACTTACTCAGCTATACCTTTATTGCATCAGCATTTACACAGTGCTATACCACCATTTAGTCATTAGTATTGCTTGTGGTCTCCCTGCAGCTGATCTTCTCCCTAATACTGACTCACCATGCTTCTGTTCTGTACTGTTTCTTTGTGGAGGTGGCCATCTTGATTGAGAAAGGACTTTGCTTCCTCATGTCAGAGCTAGTGATGGGCCAAACACCCCCCCTGGTTTAGGTTTGAACTCCTGAAAAATGGAAAAAGTTTGGACCCGAACTGCAAACTCTATTAAAGTCTATGGGTCCCGGACTCAAAAAATCAAAAGTCCCTATTTGAAGGCTTACATGCAAGTTATTGGCCATTAAAATTGTATGGGAGCCCGGGTACTGCCCTGGGGGACATATATAAAGACAAAAAAAAGTTTTTTTTTTAAATATCATTTTAAAGGAGCAGTGATTTTAAAGGGGTTGTAAAGGTAAAAATTTTTTCACCTTAATGCATTCTATGCATTAAGGTGAAAAAACTTTTGACAGTACCGCCGCCCCCAGCCCCCCCGTTTTACTTACCTGACGCCTCGAATCTTCGCTGCTCGTCCTTGTCATCTTCATTGCAGCTCAGCCTGGTCGCTGATTGGCTGCAGTGGATGGATTGAAAGCAGCGCAGCCATTGGCTCGCGCTGCTGTCAATCACATCCGATGACACGGCGCGCCGGGGGGCGGGGCCGAGTGATACAGCGAGCGGCTATAGCCGCCGGCTGTATCACGGGAGTGCGCCCGCAAGCACTCACCACTATGCGAGGGAGCTCGCATTAAGGTGGTAAATGCTTGCGGGGAGGAGCTAAAACAGCCGCCGAGGGACCCCAGAAGACCAGGTTCGGGGCCACTCTGTGCAGAACGAGCTGCACAGTGAAGGTAAGTATAACATGTTTGTTATTTAAAAAAAAAAAAAAATTACCTTTACAACCCCTTTAAGAATGCTTAAAGTGAAACAATAAAGATGAAAAATCCTTTCAAATATAGTGCCGGGGGGGGGGTCCCCCTTAGTCTGCCTGTAAAGTGGCCCATCTGTACTGTGTATAGAACCTGCTGCAGCAAAATGACATATATAAAGGAAAGAAAAACACATTTAAATAGATTTTCTCGGCTGTAAGCCATTGCCGGTAATACAAAAATGTAAAAAAAAAACGGTGCGGGGGTCCCTCCCCCAGAATCCATACTAGATCTTTATCTGAGCATGCAGCCTGGCAGGCCAGGAAAGGGGGGGAGCTAGTGCCCCCCCTCCTGAACTATAACAGGCCACATGCTCTCAACATGGGATGGTGCTTTTTTCCAGGGGGCTTGTGACATCACCGACCAGTGCATGCTGGGTCGGTGACATCACATGAGGCCGGTGCCACCAGGTGACATTGCCAGGTGGCCTCACCCCTTGCCTATTTAACCACTTCCCGACCACCTGCCCCACATATACTGAGGAAAGGCGTCTCTATTGCGCAATATTGCGCAACATTGTAATAATGTCACTGGTAAACAAAAAAGTGTCAATTAGGTGTCCTATCTGTCCACCACAATGTCACAGTCCCACTAAAAATCACTGATGACTGCCATTATAAGTAAAAAATAAATAAATAAATAAAAATGCCATAAATATTTCCCCTATTTTGTAGACACTATAACTTTTGCGCAAACCAATCAATATATGCTTACTGGGATTTTTTTTACCAAAAATATGTAGCAGAGTACATATTGGCCTAAATTGATGAAGAAATTCGATTTTTTTACATTTTTTTTATCGGATATGTTTAATAGCAGAAAGTAAAAAATATTGGGTTTTTTTCAAAATTGTCATTCTTTTGTTTATAGCACAAAAAATAAAACCCGCAGAGGTGATCAAATACTACCAAAAGAAAGCTTTATTTGTGGGAAAAAAGGACATACAATTTATTTGGGTACAGTGGCGCACGACTGCGCAATTGTCAGTTAAAGTAACGCATTGCCATATCGCAAATAATGGCCTGGTCATTAAGGGGGTAAATCCTTTCCGGGGCAGAAGTGCTTAGGAACTGACAGAGAAGCAGGCAGTTGGAGGTTAGCCTTCATTACGGGCAGAGCTTTTTTTTTTTCATGTCCGGAGGTGCGGCGGGCATTATGATTGACGATGGATCTACATTGTGCCCCCTACTCATTCACATTGAGGGGGCTGGGATCTGGGAGCCCCCTTGTTAAACAGGGCTTCCAGATTTCGATAAGCCCCCTGCCCGCAGACCCCACAACCACTGCTCAGGGTTGTGGGGATGAGGCCCTTGTCCCCATCAACATGGGGACAAGGTGCTTTGGGGTGGGGAGCAGAGGCTGCATGCTTGGATAAGGATCTAGTATTGATTTTGGGGGAGACCCTACGCTATTTTTTAAAATCATTTTGATGTGGGACTCCCCTTAAAATCCATACTAGACCCAAAGAGCGTGGTATGTATGGAAAACAGGGGGCCCCACGCTGCTTTTTTTTCACATTCTTGTATTGATGGCAATGTTTTTTTTTTTCATTCAGCTGTCAGCGGGGAAGCCCGCTGACAGCTGATGACTCATCTGTTTGCAGGACGCAGTGGTCGGCTTTCTGGCCCACTCCTTAACAACTGACAGCTATTCTCTGTGCACTCAGCGGTGTGCTTGGCAGAAAACATCCCTCCAAGTGCCCCAAAAGTGCAGGTATTCGGTGAACACATGAACGAGTGCTGTTCAGGTCCGAACCAATGCTTGACCAGAACAGTTCGCCCATCTCTAGTTAGAGCCTTCAGCAAGGAGAACACTGAACAGTGCAGTAGTGACCTAATCAAATCTCAGTCCAATTCTATGATTAGCAGTCATAGGCACAGTATCTTAGCTCTCATATTGCAGATACAGTACCTTGAAAAAGTATTCATACCCCTTGAAATTTTCCACATTTTGTCATGTTACAACCAAAAAAGTAAATGTATTGTATTGGCATTTTATGTGATAGGCCAACAAAAAGTGGCACATAATTTTGAAGTGGAAGGAAAATGATAAATGGTTTACAAAACCTTTGTTTTACAAATAAATATCTGAAAAGTGTGATGTGCATTTGAATTCAGCCTTCAGAAGTCACCTAATTAGTAAATAGAGTTCACCTGTGTGTAATTTAATCTCAATATAAATACAGCTGTTCTGTGAAGCCATCAGAGGTTTGTTAGAGAACCTTTGTGAACAAACAGCATCACGAAGACCAAGGAACACACCAGACTGGTCAGGAATACCATTGTGGAGAAGTTTAAACTAGGGTTAGGCTATAAAAAAATTTCCACGCTTTGAACATCTCACGGAGCACTTTTCAATCCATCATCTGAAAATGGAAAGAGTATGGCATAACTGCAAACCTACCAAGACTTTTCCATCCACCTAAACTGACAGGTAAGGAGAGCATTAATCAGAAAAGCAGCCAAGAGGCCCATGGTAACACTAGAGGACCTGCAGAGATCCACAGCTCAGGTCAGAGAATCTGTCCACAGGACAACTATCAGTCGTTCACTCCACAAATCTGGACTTTATGAAAGAGTGGCAAGAAGAAAGCCATTGTTGAAAGAAAGCCATAAGAAGTTTGCGAAAAGCCATGTGGCAAACCACGTGGGAAACACAGCAAACATGTGGAAGAAGGTGCTTTGGTCAGATGAGACCAAACTTGGTATCAAAGCAAAACACTATGTGTGGCGAAAAACTAACACTGCACATCTGCCTGAACACACCATAACCACTTCGAAACATAGTGGTGGCAGAATCATGTTGAGGGGATGCATTTCTTCAGTGGGGACAGGGAAGTTGGTCAGAGTTGATGGGAAGATGGATGGAGCCAAATACAGGGCAATCTTAAAAGTAAACCTGTTATGCCGCGTACACATGACCGGACTTTACGGCATACTTGGTCCGGCGGACTGAAGTCCGTCAGACAATTCGATCGTGTGTGGGCTCCAGCTAACTTTTTTTCCCAAAAGTTTGACGGACCTAGAAATGAAACATGTTTCAAATCTTTCCGACGGACTCGAGTCCGGTTGAAAAGTCTGCTCGTCTGTATGCTAGTCCGACGGACAAAAACTGATGCTAGGGCAGCTATTGGCTACTAGCTATGAACTTCCTTGTTTTAGTCTGGTCGTACGTCATCACGTACGAATCCGTCAGACTTTGGTTGATCATGTGTAGGCAAGTCCGTTCATTTGGAAAGTCCGTTGGAATGTCGGTTGAAAACTCTGACGGACCAAGTCTGCCGTAAAGTCCGCTCGTGTGTACGCGGCATTAGAGTCTGCAAAACACTTGAGACTTGGGCGGAGGTTCACCTTCCAGCGGGACAACGACCTAAACATACAGCCAGAGCTACAATGGAATGGTTTAGATCAGAGTATTATTTATGTGTTAGAATGGCCCAGTCAAAGTCCAGACCTAAATCCAATTTAAAATCTGCGGGAAGACTTTAAAATTGCTGTTCACAGATGCTCTCCATCCAATCTGACAGAGCTTGAGCTATTTTGGAAAGAAGAATGTGCAAAAATGTCACTCTCTAGATGTGCAAAGCTGGTAAAGACATCCCCAAAAAGACTTGCAGCTGTAATTGCAGCAAATGCGGTTCTACAACGCATTGATTCAAGGGGGCTGAATACAAATGCATGCCACACTTCTCACATATTTATTCGTAAAAAAATTTGAAAACCATTTATCATTTTCCTTTCACTTCACCATTATGTACCACTTTGTGTTGGTCTATCACATAAAATCCCAATAAAATACATGACGAAATGTGGAAAATTTCAAGGGGTATGAACACCTTTTCAAGGCACTGTATACAGCTATGAAGCTGTAGGCAAAGGAGTGTCTAGTTACCCTCACATACCAGGAAGAGCAGGGGCCTCTAAGCATTTATTGTGGGTCACATGCATGCTCTATTGATTGGTGTTTCATACATCTGTAGCTTTCTAGCATACCTACTACTAGTAATTTTTTTTTTTTTTTACAAGTATGCAGTGAGTGATTTAACAAAAATAAAAAATAAAGGCAATGCGGCACTGCTCTGAACCATTAAAGTCCCTATAAAGTATTAGTGCAAAACACCCTATACAAAAATATATTACATAAGGTGGGCAAAAAAACCAGCAAAAATAGTATCTGTGTGAATACAAAAACATAATAACTGCCCAGTGAGACCAAACAAATATTTTAAAAATGATAAATACCCCCCTAGGGGTTAAATATGCTGCAAAAAAGTTTATGTGATATGTGCAATAATGTTGTCACCCTCTATGGCTACTATAGAGATATACAGCCTGAATGTGTAGCAAAAACCCTAAAAAAACAGCAGTGTGCAAAAAAAAAATGCAATATAACAATAATGGGGTCAAACTCTGCAAAATATTGAAAGCAACCATAAAAATATATGGGGAAAATGCAAACCAAACGCGTACAAGTATTACAATATTATGAAGGAAAACCTCCTAGATACATACAGTACATACTTACACGTGCGTTAGTATTGCAAAAATTGTATGACAATATAAGTGACACCCTTTTATTGGTTAGCAGAACTCAAAATAAATATAATAAATGTCTATACATATATCCTAGATAAAATCTGTGCAACAGTTCACATACAGTGGGGACAAAAAGTATTCAGACCCCCTTAAATTTTTCACTCTTTTTTATATTGCAGCCATTTGCTAAAATCATTTAAGTTCATTTTTTCCCCATTAATGTAAACACAGCACCCCATATTGGCAGAAAAACACAGAATTGTTGACATTTTTGCAGATTTATTAAGAATTAAAAACTGAAATATTACATGGTCCTAAGTATTCAGACCCTTTGCTCAGTATTTAGTAGAAGCACCCTTTCGATCTAATACAGCCATGAATCTTTTTGGGAAAGATGCAACAAGTTTTTCACGCCTGGATTTGGGGATCCTCTGCCATTCCTCCTTGCAGATCCTCTCCAGTTCTGTCAGGTTGGATGGTAAAAATTGGTGGACAACCATTTTTAGGTCTCTCCAGAGATGCTCAATTGGGTTTAAGTCAGGGCTCTGGCTGGGCCATTCAAGAACGGTCACGGAGTTGTTGTGAAACTACTCCTTCATTGTTTTAGCTGTGTGCTTAGAGTCATTGTCTTGATGGACGGTAAACCTTCGGCCCAGTCTGAGGTCCTGAGCACTCTGAAGAAGGTTTTCGTCCAGGATATCACTGTACTTGGCCGCGGTCATCTTTCTCTTGATTGCAACCAGTCATCCTGTCCCTGCAGCTGAAAAACACCCCCACAGCATGATGCTGCCACCACCATGGTTCACTTGTGGGAGTGTATTGGACAGGTGATGAGCAGTGCTTGGTTTTCTCCACACATACCGCTTAGAATTAAGGCCAACAAGTTCTATCTTGGTCTCATCAGACCAGAGAATCTTATTTCTCACCATCTTGGAGTCCTTCAGGTGTTTTTAAGCAAACTCCATGCGGCTTTCATGTGTCTTGCACTGAGGAGAGGCTTCCGTCGGGCCACTCTGCCATAAAGCCCCACCTGGTGGAGGGCTGCAGTGATGGTTGACTTTCTACAACTTTCTCCCATCTCCCGACTGCATCTCTGGAGCTCAGCCACAGTGATCCTTGAGTTCTTCTTTACCTCTCTCACCAAGGCTCTTCTCCCCGGATAGCTCAGTTTGGCCGGACGGCCAGCTCTAGGAAGGGTTCTGGTCGTCCCAAACGTCTTCCATTTAAGGATTATGGAGGTCACTGTGCTCTTAGGAACCTTAAGTGCAGCAGAAATTTTTTTGTACCTTGGCCAGATCTGTGCCTTGCCACAATTCAGTCCTTGAGCTCTTCAGGCAGTTACTTTAATGTCATACAAAATATAGGTGTCTTGCGAGCCACAGATGGACTAATGCCTCTAAGGAGTAAACTATTTAAGCTGCAAGCACTGAACCACGTTTCATTGCGTGTAGATAGATAAAAAATAGTAAATGTGCCCGCGCTAGTATAGTGTCACATATAAAATATATAATATATAAAAAATATTTTCACATATAAAACACATGTAATGTGATAAATAAAACCATACAGGTAAAATATAATGCAAATAACTATAAACGATAAACCACCAAGTGCATATAAAGGTGCAATCGTGGTAGTAACTAATAAAAGTGCAACGTGCTAAAATATAAATATCCAAACACTTTCCAGTGACAAATGAGTGTATATCCCAATTAATAAATACAAATCACAAAAAAACGTGAATAAATATTGTCCATAAAATGAATAAACATCATGCTTCTTCTGATGGGTGTATAAATCACAACACGTGAAAACTGTGCTCTCCCGTGACACCCCACATGTGCTTGTGCTCACCTTCAGTCCTGTGACACAGTAATTAAACGGTGTCAAAATAAGCATTGGGGCCACTCCTAGGCTCACTCAGGATACAATGATGCAAAGATACTCCTCCCAGGTGAAACTGCTAGGCTCACTCAGGTTACAATGGTGCAAAAACACTCCTCTCAGGTAAAACCAAGATCCAAAATCATAGAAAAAACAAACAGAGGGACTCCATAGTGCAATATAGCCAGGACATTTATTAAAGAATAAGCTCTCCAAGAGGGTACTCACATTGGATGGGTGCTAGAGTGCACCAGACTGTACAGGTAAAATAATAAGCAGCTGATCGTATGGCGTGCGGTATGGCATGTGCAATCCTCCTCCTCTGCTGACAGCTCCGTCCTACCCCTCCCCGACGCGTATTCGGCACAGGGGTTTCATGCCTTCCTCTGGGGGATAACCTTATCCCCCAGAGGAAGGCACGAAACCCCTGTGCCGAATACGCGTCGGGGAGGGGTAGGACGGAGCTGTCAGCAGAGGAGGAGGATTGCACATGCCATACCGCACGCCATACGATCAGCTGCTTATTATTTTACCTGTACAGTCTGGTGCACTCTAGCACCCATCCAATGTGAGTACCCTCTTGGAGGGCTTATTCTTTAATAAATGTCCTGGCTATATTGCACTATGGAGTCCCTCTGTTTGTTTTTTCTATGATTTTGGATCTTGGTTTTACCTGAGAGGAGTGTTTTTGCACCATTGTAACCTGAGTGAGCCTAGCAGTTTCACCTGGGAGGAGTATCTTTGCATCATTGTATCCTGAGTGAGCCTAGGAGTGGCCCCAATGCTTATTTTGACACCGTTTAATTACTGTGTCACAGGACTGAAGGTGAGCGCAAGCACATGTGGGGTGTCACGGGAGAGCACAGTTTTCACGTGTTGTGATTTATACACCCATCAGAAGAAGCATGATGTTTATTCATTTTATGGACAATATTTATTCACTTTTTTTTGTGATTTGTATTTATTAATTGGGATATACACTCATTTGTCACTGGAAAGTGTTTGGATATTTATATTTTAGCACGTTGCACTTTTATTAGTTACTACCACGATTGCACCTTTATATGCACTTGGTGGTTTATCGTTTATAGTTATTTGCATTATATTTTACCTGTATGGTTTTATTTATCACATTAGATGTGTTTTATATGTGAAAATATTTTTTATATATTATATATTTATATGTGACACTATACTAGCGCGGGCACATTTACTATTTTTTATTTTTTTTTTACTTTAATGTCATGATTCTCATTTGCTCTGACATGCACTGTGAGCTGTAAGGTCTTATATAGACAGGTGTATGGCTTTACTAATCAAGTCCAATCTGTATAATCAAACACAGCTGGACTCAAATGAAGGTGTAGAACCATCTCAAGGATGATCAGAAGAAATGGACAGTACCTGAGTTAAATATATGAGTGTAACAGCAATGGGTCTGAATACTTAGAACCATGTGATATTTCAGTTTTTCTTTTTTAACCACTTGCCGACCGCCGCACGACGATGTACGTCGACAGAGCGGCACGGGCAGGCAAAAGGGCTTACCTGTACGTCCCTGCCTGCCCGCGGGTGGGGGGTCCGATCGGACCCCCCCCCGGTGCCTGCGGCGGTCGGCAAATGTCCCCCGGCGATCGGTGGTGAGGGGGAGGCCATCCATTCGTGCCCCCCCCCTCGCGATCGCTCCCAGCCAATGGGATCATTTCCCTGCCTCTGTATTGTACACAGAGGCAGAGGAAATGATGTCATCTCTCCTCGGCTCGGTATTTTCCGTTCCGGGCCGAGGAGAGAAGACTGAACTGTGAGTGCACAACACAAACACACACAGTAGAACATGCCAGGCACACATTACACCCCGATCCCCCCCCCGATCGCCCCCCGATCCCCCCCCCGATCACCCCCCCCCCCCCTGTCACAAACTGACACAAAGCAGGTTTTTTTTTTTTTTTTTCTCTGATTACTGCATAGTGTCAGTTTGTGACAGTTAGTGTGTTAGGGTAGTGAGTGTTAGGCCCCCTTTAGGTCTAGGATACCCCCCTAACCCCCCTAATAAAGTTTTAACCCCTTGATCACCCCCCGTCACCAGTGTTGCTAAGCGATCATTTTTCTGATCGCTGTATTAGTGTCGCTGGTGACGCTAGTTAGGGACGTAAATATTTAGGTTCACCGTCAGCGTTTTATAGCGTTGGGGACCCCCATATACTATCTAATAAATGTTTTAACCCCTTGATTGCCCCCTAGTTAACCCTTTCACCACTGATCACTGTATAACCGTTACGGGTGACGCTGGTTAGTTTGTTTATTTTTTATAGTGTCAGGGCACCCGCCGTTTATTACCGAATAAAGGTTTAGCCCCCTGATCGCCCGGCGGTGATATGCGTCGCCCCAGGCAGCGTCAGATTAGCGCCAGTACCGCTAACAACCACGCACGCAGCATACGCCTCCCTTAGTGGTATAGTATCTGTATGGATCAATATCTGATCCAATCAGATCTATACTAGCGTCCCCAGCAGTTTAGGGTTCCCGAAAACGTAGTGTTAGCGGGATCAGCCCAGATACCCGCTAGCACCTGCGTTTTGCCCCTCCGCCCGGCCCAGCCCACCCAAGTGCAGTATCGATCGATCACTGTCACTTACAAAACACTAAACGCATAACTGCAGCGTTCGCATAGTCAGGCCTGATCCCTGCGATCGCTAACAGTTTTTTTGGTAGCGTTTTGGTGAACTGGCAAGCACCAGCCCCAGGCAGCGTCAGATTAGCGCCAGTACCGCTAACACCCACGCATGCAGCATACGCCTCCCTTAGTGGTATAGTATCTGATCGCATCAATATCTGATCCGATCAGATCTATACTAGCGTCCCCAGCAGTTTAGGGTTCCCAAAAACGCAGTGTTAGCGGGATCAGCACAGATACCTGCTAGCACCTGCGTTTTTCCCGTCCGCCCGGCCCAGCCCACCCAAGTGCAGTATCAATCGATCACTGTCACTTACAAAACACTAACCGCATAACTGCAGCGTTCGCAGAGTCAGGCCTGATCCCTGCGATCGCTAACAGTTTTTTTGGTAGCGTTTTGGTGAACTGGCAAGCACCAGCCCCAGGCAGCGTCAGATTAGCGCCAGTACCGCTAACACCCACGCATGCAGCATACGCCTCCCTTAGTGGTATAGTATCTGATCGCATCAATATCTGATCCGATCAGATCTATACTAGCGTCCCCAGCAGTTTAGGGTTCCCAAAAACGCAGTGTTAGCGGGATCAGCACAGATACCTGCTAGCACCTGCGTTTTTCCCGTCCGCCCGGCCCAGCCCACTCAAGTGCAGTATCAATCGATCACTGTCACTTACAAAACACTAACCGCATAACTGCAGCGTTCGCAGAGTCAGGCCTGATCCCTGCGATCGCTAACAGTTTTTTTGGTAGCGTTTTGGTGAACTGGCAAGCACCAGCCCCAGGCAGCGTCAGATTAGCGCCAGTACCGCTAACACCCATGCACGCAGCATACGCCTCCCTTAGTGGTATAGTATCTGATCGGATCAATATCTGATCAGATCTATACTAGCGTCCCCAGCAGTTTAGGGTTCCCACAAACGCAGTGTTAGCGTGATCAGCCCAGATACCTGCTAGCACCTGCGTTTTGCCCCTCCGCCCGACCCAGCCCAGCCCACCCAAGTGCGGTATCGATCGATCACTGTCACTTACAAAACACTAAACGCATAACTGCAGCGTTCGCAGAGTCAGGCCTGATCCCTGCGATCGCTAACAGTTTTTTTGGTAGCCTTTTGGGGAACTGCCAAGCGCCAGCGGCCTAGTACACCCCGGTCGTAGTCATACCAGCACTGCAGTAACACTTGGTGACATGGCGAGTCCCATAAGTGCAGTTCAAGCTGGTGAGGTGGCAAGCACAAGTAGTGTCCCGCTGCCACCAAAAAGACAAACACAGGCCCGTCGTGCCCATAATGCCCTTCCTGCTGCATTCGCCAATCCTAATTGGGAACCCACCGCTTCTGCAGCGCCCGTACTTCCCCCATTCACATCCCCAACCAAATGCAGTCGGCTGCATGAGAGGCATTTTTATGTCCTCCCGAGTACCCCTACCCAACGAACCCCCCAAAAAAGATGTCGTGTCTGCAGCAAGCGCGGATATAGGCGTGACACCCGCTATTATTGTCCCTCCTGTCCTGACAATCCTGGTCTTTGCATTGGTGAATGTTTTGAACGCTACCATGCACTAGTTGAGTATTAGCGTAGGGTACAGCATTGCACATACTAGGCACACTTTCACAGGGTCTCCCAAGATGCCATCGCATTTTGAGAGACCCGAACCTGGAACCGGTTACAGTTATAAAAGTTAGTTACAAAAAAAAGTGTAAAAAAAAAAAAAAAAAAAAACATACAAAAATATAAAATAAAAAAAAAATAGTTGTTGTTTTATTGTTCTTTCTCTCTCTCTATTCTCTCTCTCTATTGTTCTGCTCTTTTTTACTGTATTCTATTCTGCAATGTTTTATTGTTATTATGTTTTATCATGTTTGCTTTTCAGGTATGCAATTTTTTATACCTTACCGTTTACTGTGCTTTATTGTTAACCATTTTTTTGTCTTCAGGTACGCCATTCACGACTTTGAGTGGTTATACCAGAATGATGCCTGCAGGTTTAGGTATCATCTTGGTATCATTCTTTTCAGCCAGCGGTCAGCTTTCATGTAAAAGCAATCCTAGCGGCTAATTAGCCTCTAGACTGCTTTTACAAGCAGTGGGAGGGAATGCCCCCCCCCCAACGTCTTCCGTGTTTTTCTCTGGCTCTCCTGTCTCAACAGGGAACCTGAGAATGCAGCTGGTGATTCAGCCAGCTGACCATAGAGCTGATCAGAGACCAAAGTGGCTCCAAACATCTCTATGGCCTAAGAAACCGGAAGCTACAAGCATTTTATGACTTAGATTTCGCCGGATGTAAACAGCGCCATTGGGAAATTGGGAAAGCATTTTATCACACCGATCTTGGTGTGGTCAGATGCTTTGAGGGCAGAGGAGAAATCTAGGGTCTAATAGACCCCAATTTTTGCAAAAAAGAGTACCTGTCACTACCTATTGCTATGATAGGGGATATTTACATTCCCTGAGATAACAATAAAAATGATTTAAAAAAAAAAAATGAAAGGAACAGTTTAAAAATAAGATAAAAAAATAATAATAATAAAGAAAAAAAAAAAAGCAAAAAAAAAAAGCACCCCTGTCCCCCCTGCTCTCGCGCTAAGGCGAACGCAAGCGTCGGTCTGGCGTCAAATGTAAACAGCAATTGCACCATGCATGTGAGGTATCGCCGCGAAGGTAAGATCGAGGGCAGTAAGTTTAGCAGTAGACCTCCTCTGTAAATCTAAAGTGGTAACCTGTAAAGGCTTTTAAAGGCTTTTAAAAATGTATTTAGTTTGTCGCCACTGCACGTTTGTGCGCAATTTTAAAGCATGTCATGTTTGGTATCCATGTACTCGGCCTAAGATCATCTTTTTTATTTCATCAAACATTTGGGCAATATAGTGTGTTTTAGTGCATTAAAATGTAAAAAAGTGTGTTTTTTCCCCAAAAAATGCGTTTGAAAAATCGCTGCGCAAATACTGTGTGAAAAAAAAAAATGAAACACCCACCATTTTAATCTGTAGGGCATTTGCTTTAAAAAAAATATATAATGTTTGGGGGTTCAAAGTAATTTTCTTGCAAAAAAAAAATATTTTTTTATGTAAACAATAAGTGTCAGAAAGGGCTTTGTCTTCAAGTGGTTAGAAGAGTGGGTGATATGTGACATAAGCTTCTAGATGTTGTGCATAAAATGCCAGGACAGTTCAAAACCCCCCCAAATGACCCCATTTTGGAAAGTAGACACCCCAAGCTATTTGCTGAGAGTCATGTTGAGTCCATGGAATAATTTATATTGTGACACAAGTTGCGGGAAAGAGACAATTTTTTATTTTTTTTATTTTTTTTTGCGCAAAGTTGTCACTAAATGATATATTGCTCAAACATGCCATGGGAATATGTGAAATTACACCCCAAAATACATTCTGTTGCTTCTCCTGAGTACAGGGATACCACATGTGTGAGACTTTTTGGGAGCCTAGCCGCGTACGGGACCCCGAAAACCAAGCACCGCCTTCAGGCTTTCTAAGGCCGTAAATTTTTGATTTCACTCTTCACCGCCTATCACAGTTTCGGAGGCCATGGAATGCCCAGGTGGCAAAAAAAAAACCCAAATGACCCCATTTTGGAAAGTAGACACCCCAAGCTATTTGATGAGAGGTATAGTGAGTATTTTGCAGACCTCACTTTTTGTCACAAAGTTTTGAAAATTGAAAAAAGAAAAAAAAAATTTTTTTTCTCGTCTTTCTTTATTTTCAAAAACAAATGAGAGCTGCAAAATACTCACCATGCCTCTCAGAAAATAGCTTGGGGTGTCTACTTTCCAAAATGGGGTCATTTGGGGGGGGTTTGTGCCACCTGGGCATTCCATGGCCTCCGAAACTGTGACAGGCAGTGAGGAGTAAAATCAAAAATGTACGCCCTTAGAAATCCTGAAGGCGGTGATTGGTTTTTGGGGTCCTGTACGCGGCTAGGCTCCCAAAAAGTCCCACACATGTGGTATCCCCGTACTCAGGAGAAGCAGCTAAATGTATTTTGGGGTGCAATTCCACATATGCCCATGGCCTGTGTGAGCAATATATCATTTAGTGACAACTTTTTGTAATTTTTTTTTTTTTTGTCATTATTCAATCACTTGGGACAAAAAAAATGAATATTCAATGGGCTCAACATGCCTCTCAGCAAATTCCTTGGGGTGTCTACTTTCCAAAATGGGGTCATTTGTGGGGGTTTTGTACTGCCCTGCCATTTTAGCACCTCAAGAAACGACATAGGCAGTCATAAATTAAAGGCTGAATTCCAGAAAATGTACCCTAGTTTGTAGACGCTATAACTTTTGCGCAAACCAATAAATATACACTTATTGACATTTTTTTTACCAAAGACATGTGGCCGAATACATTTTGGCCTAAATGTATGACTAAAATTGAGTTTATTGGATTTTTTTTAGAACAAAAAGTAGAAAATATCGTTTTTTTTCAAAATTTTCGGTCTTTTTCCGTGTATAGCGCAAAAAATAAAAACGGCAGAGGTGATCAAATACCATCAAAAGAAAGCTCTATTTGTGGGAAGAAAAGGACGCAAATTTCGTTTGGGTACAGCATTGCATGACCGCGCAATTAGCAGTTAAAGCGACGCAGTGCCGAATTGTAAAAAGTGCTCTGGTCAGGAAGGGGGTAAAACCTTCCGGGGCTGAAGTGGTTAATAAATCTGCACAAATGTCAACAATTCTGTGTTTTTCTGTCAATATGGGGTGCTGTGTGTACATTAATGAAGAAAAAAATGAACCTAAATGATTTTAGCAAATGGCTGAAATATAACAGAGAGTGAAAAATTTAAGGGGGTCTGAATACTTTCCGTCCCCACTGTATATTAAGTGTGTGCTTGATAGAGTGCACTTCTCCTTTAAAACACATGCAGTGACTGAATGCTATTTACCACGTGAATCCTTCACCAATAAGGATGGCAGATCACCTCAAAGATTGGACCTAATAAATATAGATCTAATGCACATCGTACTTTTTGAGTTTGGGACCAACTCATATCCTGAAATTCCTCCACTGGGTACTTTACTACGATGAGGCTTGGAAGGTCAGGTGGTGTATATAAATCCACTCGTTATAGGTTAGGTACATGTGCTCAAAGGAACAAGAAAGGAACCATCATTAGGCAAAACAACCATAAAACCTTGCAAAAGATTTAATAAAAGTTTCTTAAAATACACTCACATTTAGGTATGCACAAAATGGTGCACAGAGATAAAAACATATGCAGGTGGACTCTGGCCCCTTCAGGAGCATAAAACATCTGCATACACTTCCTGGATGATGAAACATAGATGAACTGATTGATCACCTAGGGACAGTCGGGTATATGACAACGTTGGACCTGACCAAAAAGTGTTGACAGATTCCTTTCTTGGAATCGGCCAAGGAAAAAGCGGCATTTGTAACTCCAGAGGGATGCCTTTTAGTTTGCAGAATGCTCTGGTCACATTTCAACAGGTGATGGATAGTACCTTTCTGCCCCATTGAGCTTATGCTGCTGCATACCTAGATGATGTGATCATCCATAGGGAGTATTGGGACTTGCATATACCAAAGGTTCAGGCCAATTTAGATTCTATCTGGAAAGCCGGGTTTACATCCAATCCAAAAAAAATGTACCGTTGGGCTATGAGAGGTATAATAAAGCCCCAGGTAAACCAAATTGAGGCTTTTCAAAGTTGGTCAGGCCCCACCAACAAGAAGCAGGTTCAAACATTTTTAGGAATCGCTGGCTATTATCGCCACTTTTTTTCCCATTTTGCCTCACAGTTTGCTCCCCTGACCAATTTGACAAAAGGAAAAGAGTCTGTCATGAGAAAATAGCCCCTGAAGCAGAATCAGCTTTCAAGGCCTTCAAACAGGCCTTGTGTAGTCAGCCAGTGTTATAAGTGCATTACTGCACATTTAACGCAGTATATATCAGTGCATTGTGAGTGAATACTCTGCGTCAACAAAATACAAATAAAAACTAAATATTAAATAAAGTAGAGCTGTTCCCCTTGAAGAGTAACCAGCTACTCCTAAAGCATATGTGGTGAGGTAGGCGGCGCTAGTATTAATAAATCAAGTGATGACAAACAACTGCAAAACAGTGAATAGTAGATGAATTAAAAAAATGTGATAAAGAACCCAAACGGTTAAACAAATGGCATTGAAGCAAAATGTGATTGCATGAATATGTAAATAAAAAGTCCCAAACAAAAAGTTCATTGAATTAAAAAAAAAGAAAAGATTTCTTCTGTGTGAGGATTTCTTCCAAACAAGTAATCAGTGATCCTTCACCAAGCACTAAAACAACACCCAAAGTGTACCGGATAAGTAATCTTCTTACCAGAAAGATTTGACTTCTTTAGTTAAAAAGAAAGTCAAATGTCACTTTGGCAGGATAATGCCTGCTTGCATATAGTATGACTGGAAATGTATAGGAACCGTCCTCCTCATAGTGATAGGCAGGATATGTGGAAACAATGATAAACATCCATAGCGTAATACTGTTTAATTGAAACATTTGTAAAAAAGAGATAGCCAAATGGCTGCTTACTAGGGATGAGCTTCGAGTTCGAGTCAAACCCATGTTCGTCTCAAACAACGCATTTTCGACCGTTCAATTGCGAACGATATGGGCCGTTCGTGCCAAATTTGAGTGGCGCGTCACGGCCCATAATTCACTGCGGCATTGCAGTGCATTGCTGGCTGATGATTGGCCAAGCATGCACTATGACCCGCATACTTGGCCAATCACAGCGCCGTCTGTACAGAGAGCCGTAATTGGCCAAAGCCAGGGTGGTTTTGCCCAATTCTGGCTCAGGGGGTTTAGTACACACCCCACACTATATAAGGCCGCCTGCACGTCGGCCCTGTGTAGTGTCATTTGATTTAAGTTAGATAGAGTAGACAGGCGAGTCAGTTAGCTGCACTTACAGTGTATTGTGTATATATATATATATATATATGCATCCTAGGTGTTGTGTATATATACAGTATATATATACCGTATTTATCAGCGTATAACACGACTTTTTTCCCCTTAAAATCAGGGGAAAGTCGCAGGTGCGTGTTATACGCCGATCCCCGCCGATCCCGATCTGTCTAAATGTCAAAATCGCGGTCCGCGATTTGAAAATGGCGCCGCCGGAGCCGAAGTACACAGAGCCGGTCCTCGGCTCTTTCCGGCGGCTCTCGTTTACTTTCGGCTCCACTCGTAGTCCCGAGCGGAGCTATCCGAACCTACTCGGATAGCTCCGCTCCGGACTACGAGTGAAACCGAAAGTAAACGAGAGCCGCCGGAAAGAGCCGAGGACCGGCTCTGTGTACTTCGGCGCCGGCGGCGCCATTTTCAAATCGCGGACCGCGATTTTGAAGCCCTGGAAGCAGGGACAGGGGATGCAAGGCTGCACTGGGGAAGGCTGCACTGGGGATGGCTGCACTGACGAAGGCTGCACTGGGGAAGGCTGCACTGGGGAAGGCTGCACTGACAAGGCTGCACTGACTAGGCTGACAAGGCTGCACTGGGGATGGCTGCACTGACAAGGCTGCACTGGGGAAGGCTGCACTGGGGAAGGCTGCACTGACAAGGCTGCACTGACAAGGCTGACAAGGCTGCACTGGGGAAGGCTGCACTGACAAGGCTGCACTGACAAGGCTGCACTGGGGAAGGCTGCACTGACAAGGCTGCAATGAAGGGCATTTAAATGTAAGTTTTTTTCCCTTCAACTTCCCTCCTAAAAGTTTTTTTTCCTTAAAATTCCCTCCTAAATTGGGGTGCGTGTTATACGCCGGTGCGTGTTATACGCCGATAAATACGGTAATATATATATATATATATATATATATATATGTATATATATATATATATATATATATATATATACATACTGTATTCAGTTTAGCTAGATCAGTTCCTGTTATTCCCTTCCTACTGACAGGCAGGCAGGTGTTTTTACGGTATTTACAGCTACCTGAAGAAAATTGCTGGTGTTCTTCTGATCCTACTAGTCCTATTAGCTACAGTATTTACAGTTAGTGTAGTGCGTCCTCTGCACAGTGTGCACCTAAAGCTACCTGAAGAAAATTGATAGTGTTCTTTTTATCCTATTAGTACCGCAGGTAGCTGCAGTATTTACAAGTTAGTGTAGTGCGTCCTCTGCACAGTGTGCACTTAAAGCTACCTAAAGAAAATTGGTGGTGTTCTTCTGATCCTATTAGTACTGCAGGCAGCTGCAGTATTTACAAGTTAGTGTAGTGCGTCCTCTGCACAGTGTGCACCTAAAGCTACCTGAAGACAATTGCTGTTGTTCTGATCTTATTAATACCACAGGCAGGCAGCTACAGTATTTACAGTTAGTGTACTGTGTCCTCTGCACAGTGTGCACCTAAAGCTACCTGAAGACAATTGCTGTTGTTCTGATCCTATTAATACCACAGGCAGGCAGCCACAGTATTTACAGTTAGTGTACTGCGTCCTCTGCACTGTGTGCGCCTAAAGCTACCTGAAGAAAATTGGTGATGTTCTTCTGATCCTATTAGTACCACAGGAAGGCAGCTGCAATATTTACAGTTAGTGTACCTCCTCCTCTGCACAGTGTGCACCTAAAGCTACCTGAAGACAATTGCGGTTGTTCTGATCCTATTAATACCACAGGCAGGCAGCTACAGTATTTACAGTTAGTGTACTGTGTCCTCTGCACAGTGTGAACCTAAAGCTACCTGAAGAAAATTGGTGGTGTTCTTCTGATCCTATTAGTGCCACAGGCAGGCAGCTGCAGTATTTAGAGTAATGCCCTGTACACATGGTCGGACATTGATCGGACATTCCGACAACAAAATCCATGGATTTTTTCCGACGGATGCTGGCTCAAACTTGTCTTGCATACACATGGTCACACAAAGTTGTTGGAAAATCCGATCGTTCTGAACCCGGTGACGTAAAGCACGTACGTCGGCACTATAAACGGGGCAGTAGCCAATAGATTTCATCTCTTAATTTATTCTGAGCATGCGTGGCACTTTGTGCGTCGGTTTTGTGTACACACGATCGGAATTTCCAACAACGGATTTTGTTGTCGGAAAATTTTATAGCAAGCTCTCAAACTTTGTGTGTGGGAAATTCTGGTGGAAAATGTGTGATGGAGCCCACACACGGTCGGAATTTCCGACAACAAGGTCCTATCACACATTTTCCGTCGGAAAATCCGACCGTGTGTACAGGGCATTAGTGTACTGCGCCCTCTTCACAGTGTGCACCTAAAGCTACCTGAAGATAATTGCTGTTGTTCTGATCCTATTAATACCACAGGCAGGCAGCTGCAGTATTTACAGTTAGTGTACTGTGTCCTCTGCACAGTGTGCACCTAAAGCTACCTGAAGACAATTGCTGGTGTTTTTCCATACTAATAATACTACAGGTAGGCAGTTGATTCTATGAATGCCCATCAATGCCACCTATCAGTGCTGCCTATCAGTGCTTCCTATCAGTGCCCATCAGTGCTGCGTATAAGTGCTTCATCATCAGTGCTCATCTGTGCCTGCCTCATTAGTGCCAATCAGTACTGCCTCATCAGTACCCATCAGTGCAGCCTCATCAGTGCCCATCAGTGAAGGAGAACACATACTTATTTACAAAGTTTTGTAACAGAAACAAAGAAAAGCTTATTTTTTTCAAAATGTTCTTATTTTTTATTTGGAGTGCAAAAAATAAAAACCCCAGTGGTGATCAAATACCACCAAAAGAAAGCTCTATTTGTGGGGAAAAAATGATAAAAATGTTATAACAGCGCTAAAAGCTGCAAATTGGTCTGGGCAGGAAGGGGGGAAAGTGCCCTGTATTGAAGAGATTAATGACCAGGCCATTTTTTGCGATAAGGCAAAGGCACTGCATTACTTTACAATGCTATACCGAAAAAAAAAATGTCCTTTTTTTCCACAAATAGAGCTTTCTTTTGGTGGTATTTGATCACCTCTGTGGTTTTTATTTTTTGCGCTACAAACAAAAAAAGAGCAAAAATTTTGAAAAAAAAAAAAAACAATATTTTTTACTTTCTGCTATAAATCATACCCAATAAAAAATGTAAAAAAATTGAGTTTCTTCATCAATTTAGGCTAATATGTATTCTGCTACATATTTTTGGTAAAAATAAAATCCCAATAAGAGTATAGTAATTGGTTTGCGCAAAAGTTATACAGTCTCCAAAATGGGGGATATATTTATGGCATTTTTATTTATTTATTAATTTTTTTACTTGTAATGGCGGTGATCAGTGATTTTTAGTGGGACTGTGACAATGCGGTGGACAGATTGGACACCTAATTGACACTTTTGACACCTTTTTGGGAACTATTGACATTATTACAGTGATCAGTGCTAAAAATATGCACTGACACTGTATAAATGACACTGGCAGGGAAGGGGTTAACATCAGGAGCAATCAAGGGCTGCTCCCTCAATGTGCTTACTAACTGTGTGGGGGATGGACTCAATGCAGGAACAGAGAGATCTGTGTTCCCGATTAGCAGGAAGCACAGATCTCTCTGTTCCTGTCTGACAGAAGGACAGTCTGCTTTGTTTACATCTGTCATTTCCCGGAGCAATGGCGGGAGGCCGGCGGCCATCACAGCCGCTTGGCCCGCTGATTTGCTCCCACTGTGTCCAATCACAGAGGAAGCGGGTCGCCGGTGTCGTGCGCCCTGCCCCAGACCAGGTCACACGGACAACGTACAGGTTGTTTCATGCAGTATATGTGAGGTGAGCTGTCCATAATTGGTTAACGCAGTATACTGTATATCAGTGTGTTACTGGATGCAGTAACGCAGTATATATCAGTGTGTTACTACATGTTTAATTCAGTATATATCAGTGCGTTACTGCACGTTTAACGCAGTATACCTCAGTGTGTTACTACACATTTAACGCAGTATATATCCGTGCATTACTGCACATTTAACGCAGTATATTTCAATGCATTACTGCACATATAACGCAGTATATTTCAGTGCGTTAGTGCACGTTTACCACAGTATATTGCAGTGTGTCAGTGCAGTTTTGCTGCAGTATATTGTAGTGCGTCAGTGGAATGTGTTTGTTTAGTAAGTACTCAAGTTAAAGTGCACCAAACACCACTTTCCATTGATTAAAGTGCATGCACGTACACATTTATACATCTTTATAACATTTTGGTAATAAGCGCCCCCCCCCAATCATGTCTGGGAGGCCAACGAGGAGAGGCAAACGTTCCCATGGCACTGTGAGGCAGCCAGCAGTGTATGTGTCTACAGGCAAAGGTGGACGTGGTCCGTCCTCAGGCAGGGCATAATTTCCTCTGTTCAGTGATATTGCCCATGCCATCCAGCCACAGCATGCAGAAGAGTTGGTGGACTGGCTTACTAAACCATCATCATCCTCCATCCTCATCCTCCATCACCCAAGCAGAGACTAGAGCGAAGTCCACTGCAGCTGCCAGAGTGGCTTATTCTGGCTCCTTGTCCACAGCTACTCCTGCCATAGCCCCAGCATCAGGCATGGAGGAGTCAGCTGAGTTATTTGAACACAGCGTCAGCCACTTGCTCCTTGATGATGCACAGCCTGTACTTGATTCAGGTCTTGGTTCTGAGGTTGAGGAAGGTAGGAACATGAGCCTAAAGAGAGGGGAGAAGACTGGTAAACAACTAATTGGCAGTCATGTTCCCCCAGCCACAGCATATTGCCAAGTTGTCTCCGGTGATGATGAGGATGGAGGGGATGATGATGAGGTCACTAACGCGACTTGGGTGCTGGATAGAGCAGAGGAGGAAAGTGAGGGTGAGGCACAACCCCAAAGAGGCAGGCATCATGGAAGAGTAGAAAGCAGCCACCCTATTCCACCAGATTGTGGAGTTGTTATCCTCCGGCCCACTTCCCACAGCTCAGCTGTTTGGGCCTTTTTTAGCACATGGGCATCTTATCGCATTGTTGCAATTTGCAATACCTTAAACACATCAAGGGTGGCAAAAACAGAAGCCATTTGGGTACCATATGCTTGACAAGGCATTAAACCTCCCACCACTCAGCCCGTTGGCAAGAGCACCTGAAAGCCACACAAAAGGGAAGCAATTCTGCTCCTCCTCATTTCTCACCTTTCAGGTCTACCCCCGCTATACCTCATGACCTCTCAGCAGCCTCCACTGACAGGGATTATGGTATAATGCAGGGTGTCCCGGGTCTTTCCGGCCCATCTGCCACTAGCACACCACCAGCTTTAGACTATAGCAGGCAAATTTCTGTGCCCTATCTGCTGCAGCGGAAAAAAAATACAGTCACTGCCACCCACATTCCCAGCGTCTAAATTCAAGCTTTTGAGATTGGGACTTTAAATGAAGCAGTTGGAATTCGGAGGTGTAGGTAAAAGGTTTTTATTAATAACATAGTATAGGCAGATAAATAGTTTAATATTCCATATTTCATATATATATATATATATATACATAAATGGGATATGCTCAAATTGTAGCATAGTAAATAAAATGCATAACAGTAAACACGTCATGGGTGGTAGAATAACGCTCATAACATAATGGCATGGCCTACAGGTGCCAAGGGTGGCATGCCCAAAAACTGCATCCGTGATCACATGAAAAAAAGGGGATAAAAGCATGGTAGATCATAAAAATGTGGCATCAGAAGTGGCTTGTAGCTTGACGCGTTTCGTTAATACGTTCACTCATCAGGAGCAGATGCGACAATTGCCTGTAGAATATATAGATTAGTAAACCAACACTGTTTAGAGAAGGAAAAAAAAATTATATTGAAGAATATTAGGGTATATCCGGTGTGCCAAGCGCACTTACCAGGGCAAACAGTGAAAACGGCATGTGGTAACTGGTACAGGGTGCGCAGGAGGTACAACCTCGCCGCGGGGGCTGAGGTGGCGTGTACACAGGTTACAGCTTTAGATGGTAAAGGGAAGTGCATGAGTGCATGGATAGTGTCCAGGTGACAAAAATGGTGATGTGTGTGACTCGTTGCAAAAAAATCTGCAAACAAAGGTTGTGATGAATGTAAATTTTGGAACAATCTTCAATAAATTGTGAGTGATGTGTGAAATATGAGCCCTATGGGGTTCCATGTGAGTAGTTTAGGTGTATATGTGTAATGGGAATAAACTGGTGTGTGATGAAGTGTAAGTGAACCCAATAGGTTCCATGAGGAGTGCTGGTGAAAGGGGAATTTTAATTGATTGACCAATATGTGTGTAGGACGTGGTTTTCCGGGACCTAGATATGTACATGCTAGTGCCAAAATAAAATTAAAAAAAATAAAAATAGTGTGGTATCAATGTGACATGTACACCAAGGTGAATCAAAACGAAAACAAAAACAGGGAGCACTTACCCTTGGGCTGCATACATGCAATACCAACGGGAATATCCGCTGGTGCGCAAGAGACCCCAGATCCCGGCCCCCCACCCTGTGTGAATGAGTATGGGGTACATGGTACCCCTACCCATTCACCTAGAAAAAAGTGCCAATATAAAAAAAAAAAACACAGTACACAGGTTTTAAGAATATATTATTAGTCAGCTCCGGGATCTTCTTCCGACTTCGGGGGGTCTCCTTCCGACTTCTCCCGGTGTTAGGCCTCTTCTCCCGGGCCCCGCCGCTATCTTCTTCCAGCTCTATTGCCAGCGAGGGGCCCGGTCTGCTGCCGCTGTCTCGCCGCCGCTGTCTGTTGAGGGCATGCGGCCTGGTACTGCTCAGGGGGGGGCACTCGCTCATCCCTACCCCCTTTCCTGGCCGGCCGGGCTGCATGCTCGGATAAGGGTCTGGTATGGATTTTGGGGGGACCCCCACGCCGATTTTTCAGCGTAGGGGGTTCCCCTTACAATCCATACCAGACCTAAGGGCCTGGTATGCCCCTGGGGGGGGGGGACCCATGCCGTTTTTTTCATTTAAAACTTGGCGCGGTGTTCCCGCCTCAGGATTCATACCAGACAGCTGTCAGCACTGCCTGTCACTCATCGCGGAAGGAAAACAAAGTTTTCCTTTCCCGATGAGTGAGCCAGCGTGACATGCACAGTACCCTGTCGCCGAGAACCAGCGCGATGGTATCGCGCTGGAAAGACAATCTCACGATCAGGTACTGTATATGATATATTGTTTGATAAATTTAAATACACTGTGGATATACCAGCTAGATTAACCTGGAAGGGCGACATAGGGCCAATTTCAGATGAACAGTGGGCACGGGCACTATTGGCAATACCTCAGGCCTCTTTATCTCCAACACAAAATTTAACACAATTATTCATCTTACACAGGGCACATTAAGCACCACAGAAATTATTCAAATGGAAATGCAGAGATACAGACCAATGCCCTAGATGTAAAGAGAGAGCAGCCAATCTAATACACTTGCTATGGAAATGCCCTAAACTCTATCGCTATTGGTTGGGGGTGGTATCTATGATCAATGAGGTATTTGAGAGTGGGATGCCTATGGAGCCTGGGGGATGCCTTCTAGGTATACTTGATGAATCAAGAATTCCAGCGGAATATATTGTTTCAATAAATAGAAGTCTATTCCAGGCTCGTAAACTCATAGCACTAAAATGGTTATCATCATATCCACCTACTGTAGCAGAATGGAAAATACAAGTAAGGGAAACTTTAATTAAGGAAAAATATATTTTCCTACATAGAGGCAGGGTAGAAAAATTTGAAAAAATATGGTATGGCCAGGGGTGCTTTTTTTCCCCCCCTTTTCCCCCTTAATATGGGCTGGGGTTGTAGGTTTGTCCCTTTTTTTTTTTCTTCCTGTTTGTGTGTATATAAAATGAATAAAAAGATGATTTGATTTAAAAAAAAATGTAGTATAGGCAGATAAATAATTTCATATTCCATATTTCATATATATACATAAGTGGGATATGCACAAATTGTAGCATAGTAAATAAAATACATAGCAGTAAATACATGTCATGGGTGGTAGAATAACGCTCATAAAATAATGGCATGGCCTACAGGTGCCAAGGGTGGCATGCCCGAAAACTTCACCCGTGATCACATGAAAAAAAATGGATAAAAGCATGGTAGATCATAAAAAATGTGGCATTAGAAGTGGCTTGTAGCTCGACGCATTTCATGAATACGTTCACTCATCAGGAGCAGATGCGACAATTGCCTGCAGAATATATAGATTAGTAAACCAACTCTGTTTAGAGAAGGAAAAAAATATATATTAAAGAATATTAGGGTATATCAGGTTAGCCAAGCGCACTTACCAGGGCAAACAGTGAAAACGGCATGTGGTAAAGGGTACAGGGTGCGCAGGAGGTACAAACCTCGCCGCGGGAGCTGAGGTGGCGTGTACACAGGTTGCAGCTTCAGATGGTAAAGGGAAGTGCATAAGTGCATGGATGGTGTCCAGGTGACAAAAATGTTTTGTTTTTTTTCCTTCTCTAAACAGAAATATGGAATATGACATTATTTATCTGCCTATACTACGTTATTAATAAAAACCTTTTACCTACACCTTCGCATTTCAACTGCTTCATTTAAAGTCCCAATCTCCTTTCCTTTGATATGTACTCGAATAGGGAGGGAGGCGCTAACCCGTGCCTCATGTAAAGTCCCAAAACTCCCCTTATACAGAATTTACAGGGATGGAAGCAGTGGAAAATTGGATTGACAGTGTTCCCCTGCCATCCACGTGTGAGGTGTGCTCCTAAACCCCTATGCTTTGATGGGATTTGCACATTTGGGATAGCTAACCATTCTGTTTATTTATGTATGCAATCATTGGTTTTACCACAATATAATGTTACTACAATATATTATCTATAGATGGCATTCCCGGCACTGGTCCTGTGTCTTCACATGCATACCAGGTTTTATTTCATGTATGCCTTCCTTTACCCAGTGTCATGTGCCTCTGTTGGTTCACTGAGTCTCTCGGTGCTACTGAGGGATTTCTCCTTCATGCGGGGGCTGCGATGCGCTCTGTGGGTCCTCCCCTTACACTTGCGTGTTCGGGAGGTTTGGGTGGACGCCCCCCAGTGCATCGGTGCCACGACATCTGCATAGAGCGCATGACATCACTTGTTGGCGCCACCGCACTGAGGCATTGAGTACCACCCACGTGCTTCCAGTGAGGGATGTTCAGCGCCAACCGCTGAGCAATTAGTTAGCTCAGGTGCGGACACCGTCCCTCCTAGTATGCACGCACGTGGCGTTGGTGGCGTGTACACACATACCCCATTTGGAGCAGACTGTCTTGGCAGCCAGTCTCCTCCTGGGGTCTCTTGCGCACCAGCGGATTTTTCCGCTGGTATTGAATGTATGCAGCCCAAGGGTAAGGGCTCCCTGTTTTTGTTTTCGTTTTGATTCACCTTGGTGTACATGTCACATTGATACCACACTATTTTTATTGTTTTTTTATTTTATTTTGGCACTAGCATGTACATATCTAGGTCCCCGACAATCACGTCCTACACACATATTGCTCTATCCATTAAAATTCCCCTTTCACCAGCACTCCTCATGGAACCTATTGGGTTCACTTACACTTCATCACACACCAGTTTATTCTCATTACACATATACACCTAAACTACTCACATGGAACCCTATAGGGCTCATCTTTCACCACTCAAAATGTATTGAAGATTGTTCCATAATTTACATTTATCACAACCTTTGTTTCCAGATTTTTTTGCAACGAGTCACACACCATCACCATTTTTGTCACCTGGACACAATCCATGCACTCATGCACTTCCCTTTACCATCTGAAGCTGCAACCTGTGTACACGCCACCTCAGCCCCCGTGGCGAGGTTTGTACCTCCTGCGCACGCTGTACCGGTTACCACATGCCGTTTTCACTGTTTGCCCTTGTAAGTGCACTTGGCTAACCTGATATACCCTAACATTCTTTAATATAATTTTTTTTCCTTCTCTAAACAGAGTTGGTTTACTAATCTATATATTCTACAGGCAATTGTCGCATCTTCTCCTGATGAGTGAACGTATTCACAAAACGCGTCGAGCTACAAGCCACTTCTGATGCCACATTTTTATGATCTACCATGCTTTTATCCCCTTTTTTTCATGTGATCACAGATGCAGTTTTTGGGCATGCCACCCTTGGCACCTGTTGGCCATGCCATTATGTTATGGGCGTTATTCTACCACCCATGACATGTGTTTACTGCTATGCATTTTATTTACTATGCTACAATTTGTGCATATCCCATTTATGTATATATATATATATATATATATATATATATATATAAAAATATGAAATTATTTATCTGCCTATACTACGTTATTAACCACTTCAGCCCCGGAAGGATTTACCCTCTTCCTGACCAGAGCCCATTTTACAATTTGGCACTGCGTTGTTTTAACTGCTAATTGCGCGGTCATGCAATGCTGTACCCAAACGAAATTTATTTGCGTCCTTTTCTTCCCACAAATAGAGATTTCTTTTGATGGTATTTGATCACCTCTGCGGTTTTCATTTTTTGCGCTATTAATGGAAAAAGACCGAAAATTTTGAAAAAAAAATGATATTTTCTACTTTTTGTTATAAAAAAAAATCCAGTAAACTCAATTTTAGTCATACATTTAGGCCAAAATGTATTCGGCCACATGCCTTTGGTAAAAAAAATGTCAATAAGCGTATATTTATTGGTTTGCGCAAAAGTTATAGCGTCTACAAACTAGGGTACATTCTCTGGAATTTACACAGCTTTTAGTTTATGACTGCCTATGTAATTTCTTGAGGTGCTAAAAGGGCAGGGCAGTACAACCCCCCCCCCAAATGACCCCATTTTGGAAAGTAGACACCCCAAGGAAATTGCTGAGAGGCATGTTGAGCCCATTGAATATTTATTTTTTTGTCCCAAGTGATTGAAAAATGACAAAAAAAAATTACAAAAAGTTGTCACTAAATGATATATTGCTCACACATGCCATGGGCATATGTGGAATTGCACCCCAAAATACATTCAGCTGCTTCTCCTGAGTATGGGGATACCACATATGTGGGATTTTTTGGGAGCCTAGCCGCGTACGGGGCCCCAAAAACCAATCACTGCCTTCAGGATTTGTAAGGGCGTAAATTTTTGATTTCACTCCTCACTACCTATCACAGTTTTGAAGGCCATAAAATACCCAGATGGCACAAAACCGCCCAAATGACCCCATTTTGGAAAGTAGACACCCCAAGCTATTTGCTGAGAGGCATGTTGAGTCCATGGAATATTTTATATTTTGACACAAGTTGCGGGAAAGTGACAATTTTTTTTTTTGCACAAAGTTGTCACTAAATGATATATTGCTCACACAGGCCATGGGCATATGTGGAATTACACCCCAAAATACATTCCGCTGCTTCTCCTAAGTATGGGGATACCACATGTTTAGGACTTTTTTGGAGCCTAGCCGCGTACGGGGCCCCGAAACCAAGCACCGCCTTCAGGATTTCTAAGGGCGTACATTTTTTATTTCACTCCTCACTACCTATCACAGTTTTGAAGGCCATAAAATGCCAAGATGGCACAAAATCCCCCCAAATGACCCCATTTTGGAAAGTAGACGCCCCAAGCTATTTGCTGAGAGGCATGTTGAGTCCATGGAATATTTTATATTTTGACACAAGTTGCGGGAAAGTGACAATTTTTTTTTTTTTTTTGCACAAAGTTGTCACTAAATGATATTTTGCTCAAACATGCCATGGGCATATGTGGAATTACAGCCCAAAATACATTCTGCTGCTTCTCCTGAGTACAGGGATACCACATGTTTTGGACTTTTTGTGTGCCTAGCCGCGTACGGGGCCCCAAAACCAAGCACCGCCTTCAGGATTTCTAAGGGCATAAATTTTTGATTTCACTCCTCACTACCTATCACAGTTTTGAAGGCCATAAAATGCCAAGGTAGCACAAACCCCCCCAAATGAACCCATTTTGGAAAGTAGACACCCCAAGCTATTTGCTGAGAGGCATTATGAGTATTTTGCAGCTCTCATTTGTTTTTGAAAATGAAGAAAGACAAGAAAAACATTTTTTTTCTTTTTTCAATTTTCAAAACTTTGTGACAAAAAGTGAGGTCTGAAAAATACTCACTATACCTCTCAGCAAATAGCTTGGGGTGTCTACTTTCCAAAATAGGGTCATTTGGGGGGGGGGGGTTGTGTCACCTGGGCATTCCATGGCCTCCAAAACTGTGATAGGCAGTGAAGAGTGAAAAAAAAAATTTACGCCCTTAGAAAGCCTGAAGGCGGTGCTTGGTTTTCGGGGTCCCGTACGCGGCTAGGCTCCCAAAAAGGCTCACACATGTGGTATCCCGTACTCAGGAGAAGGAACAGAATGTATTTTGGGGTGTAATTTCACATATTCCCATGGCATGTTTGAGCAATATATCATTTAGTGACAACTTTGTTCAAAAGAAAAAAAAAATGTGTCTTTTTCCTGCAACTTGTGTCACAAAATAAAATATTCCATGGACTCGACATGCCTCTCAGCAAATAGCTTGGGGTGTCTACTTTCCAAAATGGGGGGGGGTTTGAACTGTCCTGGCATTTTATGCACAACATTTATAAGCTTATGTCACACATCACCCACTCTTCTTGAAGATAAAGACCTTTCTGACACTTTTTGTTTACATGAAAAAATAATTTTTTTGTTGCAAGAAAATTACTTTGAACCCCCAAACATTATATATTTTTTTAAAGCAAATGCCCTACAGATTAAAATGGTGGGTGTTTCATTTTTTTTTTCACACAGTATTTGTGCAGCGATTTTTCAAACGCATTTTTTGGGGAAAAAACACACTTTTTAAAATTTTAATGCACTAAAACACACTATATTGCCCAAATGTTTGATGAAAAAGATGATCTTAGGCCGAGTACATGGATACCAAACATGACATGCTTTAAAATTGCACACAAACGTGCAGTGGCGACAAACTAAATACATTTTTAAAAGCCTTTAAAAGCCTTTACAGGTTACCACTGTTTACATTCGAGGCCAGACCGACGCTTGTGTTCGCCTTTGCGCGAGAGCAGGGGAGACAGGGGTGCTTTTTTTTTTTTCTTTATTATTTTTTTGCTTTTTTATCTTATTTTTAAACTGTTCCTTTCATTTTTTTAAATTTATTTTTATTGTTATCTCAGGGAATGTAAATATCCCCTATGATAGCAATAGGTAGTGATAAAATGCTTTCCCAATTTCCCAATGGCGCTGTTTACATCCGGCGAAATCTAAGTCATGAAATGCTCCTAGCTTTCGGTTTCTTAGGCCATAGAGATGTTTGGAGCCACTCTGGTCTCTGATCAGCTCTATGGTCAGCTGTCTGAATCACTGACTGCATTCTCAGGTTCCCTTTTGGGACAGGAGAGCCAGAGAAAAACATGGAAGAAATGGGGGGGGGATTCCCTCCCACTGCTTGTAAAAGCAGTCTAGAGGCTAATTATCTGCTAGGATTGCTTTTACATGAAAGCCGACCGCTGGCTGAAAAGAATGATACCAAGATGATACCTAAACCTGCAGGCATCATTCTGGTATAACCACTCAAAGTCCAGCAACATACCAGTACGTTGCTGGTCCTTGTTGGGCATATATTGTAAACTTTTTTTTCATGCAGCCTGTGGGCTGAACGAAAAAAAGATTGATCGGTGGGTATGCCCACTATTAGAATACCTCCCTTCATCTACCCACTTCTAATGATGGGCATACATGCACCGTATATATATGCCGAAGCATGGGGGCATCCTCCTGCAAAAGTTAGGAGCAAATCGCTCCTCCGCCCTCTGCTGCCCCCACGCTTCGGCATATATGCTGAAGTATGTAACTGTGGTGGTGAAATCACCTCCGACAGTGCTGGAGTCACGGCTTTATATATCGTGGGAGCAAACGCTGTTGCTGTCAAGATAAATAAATCCGCGCTGCAACTGAATGGTGTACCTGCTAAGCAAATGATGGTTAACAATAAAAAAGTAATATTACAGTATAACAGTAAAATTTACCATACCTGCAAAGCAAATACAAAAAAAAAACATAGTAAAAAATAAAACATTTAACGCAACCTGTGCCTAAAATATATATTATGCCGAAGCATGGGGGCATCCTCCCGCAAAAGGCAGGAGCAAATCGCTCCTCCACCCACTGCTGCCCCCGCGCTTCGGCATATATGCTGAAGTATGTAACTGTGGTGGTGAAATCACCTCCGAAAGCACTGGAGTCATGGCTTTATATATCGTGGGAGCAATCGCTGTTGCTGTCAAGATAAGTAAATCCGCTCTGCAGCTGAATGGCGTACCTGAAAACCAAAAAATGGTTACCAATAAAACACAGTAAAGTATAAAAAAATTGCATATCTGAAAAGCAAACATGGTAAAACATAATAACAATAAAACATTGCAGAATAGAATACAGTAAAAAAGAGCAGAACAATAGAGAGAGAATAGAGAGAGAGAGAACAATAAAACGACAACTATTTTTGTTTTTTTTATTGTATATTTTTTTGTGTTTTTGTTTTTATTTATTTATTCTTTTTACACTTTTTTTAGTAACTTTAACTTTTGTAACTGGTACCAGGTTTGGGTCTCTTAAAAAGCGATGGCATCTTGGGAGACCCTGTGAAAGTGTGTCCTAGTCTGTGCAGTGCTGTACCCTACGCTAATACTCAACTAGTGCATGGTAGCGTTCAAAACATTCACCAGGATTGTCAGGACAGGAAGGACAATAATACCGGGTGTCCGTGCTTGCTGCAGACACTACATCTTTTTTGGGGGGCTCGTTGGGTAGGGGTACTCGGGAGGACATAAGGAAAATGCCTCTCATGCAGCCGGCTTACTGCATTTGGTTGGGGAAGGTGAGGTGAAGCACCGTTTGGAAACAGAAGGGCTCTGACAATCTCTTCCTGGAATTTAAGGAAGGATCCAGTCCGTCCTGAAGCTCTGTATAGCACATGAGCATTCAGCAAAGCCAATTGAAATAAATAAACAGACACTTTTTTGTACCAGAGTCTGGCCTTACGGCAACTAGGTACGGCGCCAACAACTGGTCATTGAGGTCCACCCCTCCCATATTTTGGTTATATTCGTGGACACAGAGGGGTTTCTCCACAACACCAGTCGCTGTAGTAATTTGGACCGTCGTGATTGCATGACGGGAGGTAAGAACGAAAACATTCTTATTATCCCTCCACTTCATAGCGAGCAAGTTATTACACTTCAAGCAGGCTCTCTCCCCCAGCCTAAGACAGGAATCTACAAGCCACTGGGGAAAGCCCCGGCGATTAGGTCGCACGGTGCCACATGCTCTAATCTGTTGATCAAAAAGGTGACTAAAAAGTGGCACACTCGTGTAATAATTGTCCAAGTACAAGTGGTACCCCTTTCCAAATAAGGGTGACACCAAGTCCCACACTATCTTGCCAGCGCTTCCTATGTAGTCAGGGCATTTTGTCAGCTCTACGTGACTATCTTTGCCCTCGTAAACCATAAAACTACATGTATAGCCTGTGGTCCTGTCACAGAGCTTATACATCTTGACCCAGTATCTGGCACACTTGCTGGGAAGATACTGTTTGAATGACAAGCGGCCAGAAAATTTAATCAGGGACTCATCAACGCAGACAACTTGATGGGGAGTAAACAAGTCTGCAAAATGCTGGTGGAAGTGGTTTACGAGGGGCCGAATTTTGTAGAGCCGATCATATTCAGGGTCTCCACGAGGACTACAGAGTTCATTGTTGTTGAAGTGCATGAACTGCAAAATCTGCTCGTATCATGCCTTGGTCATGGAGGCAGAGAACACGGGCATATGGTAAATTGGGTCAGTGGACCAATATGACCGCAACTCACTCTTTTTATTTATGACCATGTTGAGGAAAAGGCCCAGAAAGATCTTAAATTCGGAGACCGTAATTGGTCTCCAATCTCTGGCAAGGGAGGACTGGGGAATAGTGCCAATGTGTTGACCAGCGTATAAATTGCTTTGGTCCACAATAGACCTATAGAGATCTTCAGTGAAAAACAGCGAATAAAAATCCAGTGGCGTAAAATCAACTGTTTCCACCTGAATTGGCCAGTGAATGGGGGAAGTACGGGTGCTGCAGAAGCGGTGGGTTCCCAATTCGGATTGGCGAATGCAGCAGGAAGGGCACTATGGGCACGACAGGCCTGTGTTCATCTTCTTGGTGGCAGCGAGACACTACTAGTGCTTGCCACCTCGCCAGCTTGAACTGCACTTATGGGACTCGCCACGTCACCAAGTGTTACCGCAGTGCTGGATGTACGACCAGGGTGTACTAGGCCGCTGGTGCTTGCCAGTTCACCAGAAGTAATAGCGGCGCTAGTACTTCACGCCTGACCTTGGCAGGGACCACAACTCTGTCATCAGAGCTATCTGTCATGGAGCCGCTGTCCTCTACAGGATCGTATTCTGAGCCTGAATCTGACAGATGAGTGACTTCTTCTTCACTATCTGTAATTCTCAGAAACGTGTAGGCCTCTTTACTAGTGTACCTTTGATTTGCCATTTTGGGCTCTAAATTTAGGGGTACACTAGTGAGACTCACAGGCAAAAAAGCTCCTGACTGTTAGCGACTGATTCAAAACGCTACCAAAAAACTGTTAGCGATTGCAGGGATCAGGCCTGACTCTGCGAACGCTGCAGTTATGTGTGCTTAGTGTTTTCTAAGTGTCAGTGATCGATCGATGGGCTGGGCAGGGCCGGGCCGAGGGGCAAAACGCAGGTGCTAGCAGGTATCTGGGCTGATACCGCTAACACTGGGGACGCTAGTATAGATCTGATCAGATCAGATATTGATCCGTTCAGATACTGTAGCACTAAGGGAGGTGTATGCTGCGTGCGTGGGTGTTAGCGGTACTGGCTCTCACCTGATGCTGCCTGGGCTGACGCAGACCTTATCTGACCCTAAAAACGTAACTTATATCACCGCCGGGCAATTAGGGGGTTAAACCTTTATTAGGAAATAAACAGCAGGAGCCCTGAAACTATAAAACTATAAAAAACAAACTAACTAACCAGTGTCACCCGTAACAGTTATACGGTGATCACTGGTGAAAGGGTTAACTAGGTGGCAATCAGGGGTTAAAACCTTTAGTAGGTAGTATATGGGGGTCCCTGTCGCTACAAAACGCTGACGGCGAACCTATATACTTACCTCTCTAACTAGCGTCACCTGTGTCACTAATACAGCGATCAGAAAAAACGATTGCTTAGTGACACTGGTGACGGGGGGTGATCAAGGGGTTAACCTTTATTAGGGGGTGTTAGGGGGGTACCCTGGACCTAAAGGGGGTACCCTAGACCTAAAGGGGGCTAACCCTAACACTTATAACTGTCACAAACTGACACCAATGCAAAAAAAAACTGCTATTGGTGTCACTGTGACAGGGGGTACAGGGGGGTGATCGGGGGGTGATGGGGGGTGAAAAGTGTGCCTAGTGTGTTCTACTGTACGTGTAGTGTTGGTGTAACTCACATTGATGTCTTCTCTCCTCGGCGCCAGAACGAAAAGACCGGCTCGAGGAGGGATGACATCACTTCCTCTGCCTCTGTTTACATTACAGAGGCAGAGGAAGGATTTAATTTGCCAGGAGCGATTGCGAGGGGGTGGCCACGAATGGATGGCCTCCCCCTCACCTCTGATCACCCGCGAACAAATGCCGGCTGCCTCGGGCACCGGGGGGGTTCGATCGGACCCCCCGCCCGCGGGAGGCAGATCATGTACAGGTACGTGATTCTGCCTGCCCATGCCATTCTGCTGACGTATATCAGCGTGAGGCGGTCGGCAACTGGTTAATAAAAAACCTTTTACCTACACCTTCGCATTCCAACTGCTTCATTTAAAGTCCTAATCTCCTTTCCTTTGACATGTACTCGAATAGGGCTGGAGGCGCTAACCCATGCCTCATGTAAAGTCCCAAAACTCCCCTTATACTGAATTCAAGCTTTTCTAAGCTTCTGGCTTTACAACTCCTGCCTTTAAGTCTGGTGGATTCTGCCCCCTTTCGTGAATTTGCTGTACCACAAAGGCAGGTTCCCAGTCGCTATTCTTTTCACGTAAGGCTTTTCCAGCTCTCTACCATCACGTGAAAGGCAATGTTGTGGTATCGTTGGGCAAGGCAGTGAGCCGCAAGGTCCATGTTACTGCTGACATGTGGTCAGGGTCAATAAATTTCATTCACAGCACACTGGGTAACTCTGGTTGCAACTCGGAAGATGCAGGACAGGGCTCAGTGCTGCAGCTGGTTTTGCCACCATATCTCCAGACAGCTAGTGGTGATGATACAAGATCTGTCAGCTCTATCCCCTCTTCCTCCTCCTCCATGCCCTTCTCTGCTGGATTGCCCTATGAACCCCCAGTACCCCCTAAGTATTCAAGGGCCATTCAACAAATCATTTGTAAAAGATGCCATGCAGTGCTTCAGCTGGTCTGTCTAGGAGACAATAGCCACACCAGAGCAGAGCTTCTTGCAGCTTTGCAGGGGCAGGCCCAGAGGTAATTCAAGCCATACCAGCTGGAGCCAGGAATAGTGGTGTGTGATAAACGCAAGTCCGCCCTTAGACGGTGAAAGTTGACACATGTCCTCAATTTGGTGGTGCATCATTTTTTAAATCGGTACCCAGAGTTGGAGGCTCTCCTAAAGCAGGCCAGAAGAGTCTGTAGCCATTTTAGGTGGTCATACACAGCCAGTGCTCGGTTGGCTGGAACTCAATGGGAAATCCACCTGCCCGTCAACCAGTTTTGCCAACCTACCAGATTGAAATTTACTGACATGACACAAAAAAATTACTGGCACAGCACAGGTTTTTACTGATATTTTCAAAAGTTTTAAGTGCATATTTTAGCATTTAGGCTACAAACAAGTATTTAAGGTAGATATTAAGGCAGAAAAACATATTTTTTATTTTATTTTCAATATAGTAAGTAGTTCAGGGACAAGACAGGACTCAGGAGGGCAATAAATTACAATGGGCAGGCACACACACACATGAAACTGACTCTCACAGCGACATTGACAGCATTGTGCAGCAGCACAGATGATGATGACACCTCATGACATGTCCCCTGAGTCACAGTGACAGTCTCTCTCTACGCCGGGTGGTCCCTTCAGTTCACTCCAGTCCAAACAGCACTGACGGTCCTGCTCCCAGCTTGCCTTGCTTACATCCTTCAGACCTGCACATGAGGCTTTGGCTGCACCGTTCCCTTGCACCATGACATCATACGACACACTCAGGCAGTGCCTATGCCAGACTCACCCCCCACAGGTGCCGCCCGAACACACTGTAGCAGGCACTCGGATGGTCTCGGCTGGCTCTGGATGTGCAGTTCGGAACAGAGCGTCAGAGCCATATTTTTTACTGCCAAACTTTTCCTGTCACTGGCATTTACTTGCAGGAAAAATGTGCCCATGTTTTACTGGCTGTCAGTAAAAATACTGACAGTTGGCAACACTGCCATAAACTTCCTGATTTGTGACATGCCCATCAGGTGGAACTCGACTTTGGCAATGCTGCAGCAGCTGCACATGCAGCAGAGGGCTGTCAACAAGTACCTGTGAGAGTATGGCACAACGACAGACTCAGGCTGGCTCGGCTTATTTTCCCTTCACCAATAGCTGCTGATAAAGAATGCATGCACTGTTATGTCACCATTTGAGGAGGCCACAAGATGGTGAGCCATGACAATGCATGCATCAGTGACACAATTCCTGTTGTGCTCCTGCTGGAGCAGACTCTGTGGGACAATATGGACAGGGCACTCAAGGCAGAGCAGTGGGAGGAAGAGGAGGACTTCCTTTCCTCTCAAGGCCCACTTTATGCAGACTTCCTACACCACAGAACACACAAGAGGAGAGAGAGAGAGGAGGAGTATTCTGGCAGTTTTGGAGGCATTGAAGCAGAGAAAGACTTACGTCAACCCTTAACAGATGGTTTTACATCCCCAGAACCCTTGAAAGTAGTATGCGGCTGGGCTGAGGCAGTTCCAGACACTGTAATCCTTAATGACCCTGAGAAGTCTGCTTCTCATTCCTCTGCAAACATGCGGTGCAAGGGCTCCCTCAGTCTTCAAAGCCTGCGAAAGGACCCGGGAATACGTGGTATCAAGGAGAAGGATCACTATTGGTTGGCAACCCTCCTTGACCACCAAAACAAGGGGAAAATCTCGAAACTCATCCCATCCCCACAGAGGAAGCAGAAGATGAAATATCTTGACACCTTAAAGAGGATTTTATGTAATGCCTTTCCTGACTCTGGTAGGGTACAGTCTGGTGGAAAACATAGTTTTGAGGCCTCTGTTGGTCAAGAGAGGAGCGGTGGAGAAGTGGGCCACCTCAGTGATGCTTTTCAAAAATTTTTTAGTCCCTGGCGCCCAGGGCTGTCAGCTTCCGCAGCTCATCGGCAGTGTCTTCATCATATAGTGGGAGATTATCTATTAGCACCCATACTTACCAGACCGGTGAGTCCGATTGGGCAGAGAGTAGGCTCCCTTACGCGTCCGACTCGCGGCCCCTGGTAAGGTAACAGGAAGCACAGGAGTGCGGAGTGGTATGAGAGCCTGTGAACTAGAGTCCAGATGCTGGTGGAATAGCAGTCTACGAACAGCAGGTGCAGGCTGGAACACAGGCGATGAGACTGAGCAGGATGGTCAGGAGACAGGCTGGGTTCGGCAACAGACTGGCAGCAAGGTACAATAGGAGCAGGCAGAAGCGGAGTCAAACAGGCCAAGGTCGGGTACAGGCAGCAAAAGGGGGAATCCAAGAGCAATCCGGGTCGTCAGGAGATCAGGTAAACAGGAAGACAAGACAGGAAACAGGAACTATGGCACAGGAAGCTGATGATCAGGCAGCACTGAACAGAGTGCCTGACAAACTTAAATAGGCCAGCTTGCTCACCGGCGCGCCCTCTGGTGGCCAATCCCATGACCAGCAAGGTGAGCTCTCTGACAGTGCCCCCTCCCTAAGGGCAGCCTCCGGATGCCCAGCCGGGCCAACTTGGAGGCATGAACATTTCTGAAAGTCTGTAAAAGTTCCGGGGCATGTAAATTGTTTTCTGGTTCCCAGGAATTGTCCTCCGGACCATACCCCTTCCATTTAATAAGATACTGTATTTGATTACGCCTTTTCCTACAGTCCAGGATAGCCTCGATTTCAAACTCCTCCTCGTTATTGATCATAACAGGCTCAGGAGGACTGGTACTACGGTTGGGGAAAGGATCAGGAGCGACCGGTTTCAGTAAGGACACATGGAAAACCGGGTGTATTTTGAAGGAGTCCGGCAGACTGAGCTCGTACGCTACGTTGTTTATTTTTCTTCTCACCGAGAAGGGTCCCATGAATTTAGGCCCTAGTTTCCTAGAAGGGCAAGCCATTTTTAAGTTAGTTGTGGACAGCCATACTTGATTGCCAGGTTCCAGGATAAGCTCCCCGCGCCTCTTCTTGTCGAACGTTTTTTTATAAGAAGCCTGGGATTGGGCCATTGTTTCCTGCAGAAGTTCGTTGTTGGTAGAGAAGAATTCCAATGTCTCAGTCACTGCAGGGAGGGAGCATTCAGGTATTGAGCTGGGTAGAAAGGAGGGATGAAATCCATAATTGGCAAAAAATGGCGTCTGGTTGATTGCTGAGTGCAGGGAGTTATTGTATGAAAACTCCGCAACTGTTAGCAGAGAAACCCAGTCATCCTGGGAAAAGGCCGAGAAACAACGGAGGTATTGCTCCAAGGTTTGGTTGGTTCTCTCCATCTGGCCGTTTGTCTGAGGGTGATAGGCTGAAGAGAACGCTAACTCAATTTCGAGGGAACCACACAATGCCTTCCAGAACCTGGAGGTGAATTGGACACCCCGGTCCGAAACGATATTAGAGGGAACCCCATGTAGTCTCACAATTTCTTTAACAAAGATCTTCGCCGTTTCCACGGCTGAGGGTGTGCCTTTCATAGGCAAGAAGTGAGCCATTTTTGACAATCTATCAATTACGACAAAGATGGTAGAGAAGCCTTCGGATGGGGGCAGTTCCACAATGAAATCCATCGCGATCATTTTCCAAGGTCTGTCAGGGATGGGCAAGGGTTTCAGTAAGCCCCAGGCCTTCGTCTGAATATTCTTGCTTCGGGCACATGTGTGGCAGGAACTGACGTAATTCCTACAGTCCTCGGCCAACTGTGGCCACCAAAAGGTGCGCTGCACCAGTTCGGTTGTCTTCTGAGCCCCGAAGTGCCCAGCCAACTTGTGGTCATGGCAAAGCTCTAGTACTGGTACCCTAAGGCTCTCAGGAACCATGATCTTCTCCTTATGCCAGAGTAAACCATCTCTTAGGCTGGTCTCAGTGGGTTGGGGTATAGTTGTGGAAGCTTGCCTTATTCTGGAGATTAAATCCCCCTGAAGTAATAAAAAATTTCCTGCAGGCAGGATAGTGTCCGGAGGGACGGTTTCTTTGGAGTCATGGAACATTCGTGAGAGAGCGTCTGGTTTGATGTTTTTGGAGCCGGGTCTGTAGGTTATATGAAATTGAAAGCGAGAGAAGAAGAGCGCCCATCTGGCTTGTCGCGGTTTTAGTCTCTTGGCAGATCTCAAATACTCCAAGTTCTTGTGGTCCGTGTAGATTAGAATAGGATGTACAGCACCCTCCAAAAGATAGCGCCACTCCTCCAGAGCCGCCTTGATGGCCAGAAGCTCCCGGTCTCCAACATCGTAGTTTCTTTCAGACACCGATAATTTGCGAGAAAAAAAAGCTATTGGAAACAGAAGGGCCTTGGGGCCCTGACGTTGGGAGAGTACAGCTCCTACTGCGACCTCTGAGGCGTCAACCTCCAACACGAATGGCAAGGCAGAGTTAGGGTGTTTGAGGATGGAGGCCGACGTGAATAATCCTTTTAATTTTTCAAAGGCCAATTGAGCCCTGGGGGTCCAGCAGAATCGGGTTCCCTGTCTTGTTAATTCAGTAATGGGGGCAATGATCTTGGAAAAGTCTCTGATGAATTTCCTATAGAAATTGGAAAATCCAACGAAGCGTTGGACCCCCTTCTTGTCCGTAGGTGCGGGCCAGTCCAGGATGGCGGACACCTTTTGAGGGTCCATTTTAATACCTTCCACTGAAATGATGAGCCCCAGGAATTGGATGCATTGGAGTTCAAATTCACATTTATCGAGTTTAGCATACAGCCCGTGTTGCCTGAGCCGGGCGAGGACATTCCGGACGTGCCTGCGATGATCAGTCAGTGATGATGAGAAAATGAGAATGTCATCGAGGTAGACGATGACGTAGAGATCCAAAAATTCCCAGAAGATGTCGTTCACAAAATGTTGGAATGTGGCTGGGGCATTGCATAGACCGAAGGGCATAACGCAATACTCGAAATGCCCAAAACGAGTGCGAAAAGCGGTTTTCCACTCGTCCCCTTCCCGGATACGGATTAAATTATAGGCTCCGCGAAGATCCAGTTTTGTGAAGACAGTTGCCGTTCCTAGCCTCTGGAATAATTCAGGCACCAGGGGTAAGGGGTAGCGATTCTTGATCGTTATCCGATTTAATTCCCGGTAGTCGATACATGGCCGAAGGGAATGATCTTTTTTTTCCACAAAGAATATGCCTGCGCCGGCCGGAGATGTGGACGGGCGGATGAACTTTTTCTTTAAATTCTCATCAAGGTATTGTTTTAGTGTATCCAATTCCTGCTCAGTCAATGGAAAGATCCTACCGAAGGGTACTTCGGTTCCAGGTAGCAGCTCTATAGGGCAATCATAGGGCCTGTGTGGCGGTAGAGTCTCAGCACCTTTCTTGCTGAATACATCAGAGAAATCTCGGTAGGGTTCTGGGATGGCTTGGTGTGAGTTGGTTTCAGAATTCAGGCCGAGGAGTTGAGGTATCTCATGGGCCATTCTTGGCAGGCAATGTTGTTGGCAATAATCAGAGAGAAACTCCACTTTCCCAGAAACCCAGTTGATATGGGGGTTATGGCCCAGCAACCACGGCATGCCCAGGATGACAGGGAACAGGGGAGAGGAAATGACATCTAAACGGAGGAATTCCTGGTGTTCAGAGTTTATAGTAGCTATTATAGGGATAGTCTCTTGAATGACAGGACCGGAACGGAGGGCGGAACCGTCTGCAAGGTGGACAGCCAGGCTCTGGGTCTTGAGTCGGAGTGGGATATCATGCTGAGCTGCAAAGGCCTGGTCCATGAAGCAGCTGCATGCTCCGGAATCAACGATGACTGGAACTTGGATAGCCTTTCCGGGAAGCTGCAAAGTGACAGAGATGGTAAGGTGAGTACTAGGTTTTGGCATGATGGTAGCACATATACGAGCAGAAGAACGACACTTACGCGTCTTGTTGGGGCAGACGCTGGCGTAGTGCCCAGGTTCCCCACAGTAGAGGCATAGGTTAAGGTTACGTCTACGTAACTTCTCTTCAGGAGTCAAGGAAGGACGGAGCAGACCAAGCTGCATAGGCTCTGACGTGTCGAAAACTGGAGAGGTTGGAGGAGCCAAAGGCCTACTAGGAGGACTGGGAACCTGTGGAAGCATCCAAGTGGGTCGATAGGCACTGGTAGATCTTTCGGTGCGTCGTTCTCTCAGACGACGGTCAATTTGGATTGAGAGGTTAATTAATTCTTCCAGGGTCTGAGGTATCCCAACCCGTGCTAACTCGTCCTTGAGTGGATCGGACAAACCCATTCTAAACTGATGACGCAGAGCCGCGTCATTCCATGCCGTATCGGAACTCCAGCGCCTAAATTCAACAGCATAGTCCTCCGCTGCCCTGCGGCCTTGCCGAAGGGAGTGCAGAGAGGCTTCAGCAGAAGCGGTTAGTTGAGGATCCTCATAAAGTTGAGACATCGCCAAGAAGAAGGCGTCCAGACTTTCCAGGGCATCCGACTCTTGTTCCAGAAGGTGATGGGCCCAGGTTTGAGGCTCACCGGACAACAGGGAAATAACAAAGCCCACTTTGGTGGTTTCTAGGGAGAAGGTCCGAGGCTGCAGAGCAAAATAGAGACTACATGCATTCCGGAATGCACGGTATTTACTTCGGTCTCCAAAAAATCTCTCCGGTATAGGTACTTTGGGCTCTGGAGGGAGCATGACTACGGAGGGTGCCCCGGTTGCAGACGAAGTCCCCTGAGGATTGGTAGGTGCAGACAGGGCCTGAACACGTTCCTCTAGTAGGGTATAGCCATCCTGTAAACTTTTGACTGCTTGGGTTAATCCTGCCAAGTGTCTGCAAAGTTCGTCCATAGGGGAGGCCCCCTGCCCGGACTCGGTCATGGCTGCCTGATACTATCAGACTCCTACTTACCAGACCGGTGAGTCCGCTTGGGCAGAGAGTAGGCTCCCTTACGCGTCCGACTCGCGGCCCCTGGTAAGGTAACAGGAAGCACAGGAGTGCGGAGTGGTATGAGAGCCTGTGAACTAGAGTCCAGATGCTGGTGGAATAGCAGTCTATGAACAGCAGGTGCAGGCTGGAACACAGGCGATGAGACTGAGCAGGATGGTCAGGAGACAGGCTGGGTTCGGCAACAGACTGGCAGCAAGGTACAATAGGAGCAGGCAGAAGCGGAGTCAAACAGGCCAAGGTCGGGTACAGGCAGCAAAAGGGGGAATCCAAGAGCAATCCGGGTCGTCAGGAGATCAGGTAAACAGGAAGACAAGACAGGAAACAGGAACTATGGCACAGGAAGCTGATGATCAGGCAGCACTGAACAGAGTGCCTGACAAACTTAAATAGGCCAGCTTGCTCACCGGCGCGCCCTCTGGTGGCCAATCCCATGACCAGCAAGGTGAGCTCTCTGACATTATCTAGGTGGCGAAAACAGATATGGAGAGCTTTCCAGTTGATGATCCCCTGGATTACTGGGTCATGAGAATAGACCACTGGCCAGAACTTGCCCAGTATACAATAGAGCTGCTGGGCTACCCTGCATCCAGCTTGCTTTCTGAACGGGCATTCGGGTTTTGTGACAAATAAGAGAGCACATCTGTTCACAGACTCTGCTTGGCCACCGGAGGAATTATACAACAAACAGAGACTCCGCAGCTCCTACACAGCCACTGACACCAGCTCCTACCTGCAGGACACAGCTGCAATGACGAGGCACCAAAAGGAGCCTTCCCAGCCCCGAAAGCTGTCTGGCTTCTTCCCCCCACTGCAGCCCAGACCACAACAAAATGGCGGTGATGCCTGCTCCATGCGGCCGGACAACAAGGCCGCGACAGCCTTACAGAGCCAAATACAGCGCCAGAGAGGCCATCCATCAGCCACAGTACACAGCGGGACCTCATCTGAAGCTTCCAGCCCGACTACCAGGAGCCCAGTAGAATCTAATGCCGCGTACACACGGTCAGACTTTTCAGCTACAAAAGTCCAAAAGCCCCTCCGACAGACTTTCGACAGACTTTTGACTGACTTTTGGCGGACTTTCAACAGACTTTCTAATGACCGGACTTGCCTACACACGATCACACCAAAGTCGGACGGATTCGTACGGGATTACGTACACCGGACTAAAATAAGTAAGTTGATAGCCAGTAGCCAATAGCTGCCCTAGCGTGGGTTTTTGTCCGTCGAACTAGCATACAGATGAGCGTATTTCTGGGTCCGGCGGAGTTACGAGGTAAAGATTTGAAGCATGTTCCTAAATCTAAAGTCCGTCAGATTTGCGACTGGAAAAGTCCGCTGAAGGTCCGGTGAAGCCCACACACGATCGGATTGTCCGCCGGATTTGGTCCGTCGGCGTCCGTCGGACAAGTCCGGTCGAAATGTCCGACCGTGTCTACGCGGCATAAGCCCCGCAAGGACTCCCCAGACCAGCCACAGGTGGATCACAGCATGGAGGCGAGTGAGCCCCAATCCATCAGACCAGCCAATTTGCCTGCTCCAACTGACCCAATAGCTGCCTTCCCCACCTCAGAGCAGCCTATTTCAGACAGAATGCTTAAAGAAATGCTGTTATCCCTGCGGGCATCACTACATGCTGGCATAGTGTCTTGAGTGAATCAATGCCAAGCAGATGTACAGGCCATGAGAGAGAGGATTAATCATATCGAGCACACAACAGGTGAATACTTCACATCCTTCAACACACTAGTAGATGCTCATACAGAGCAAAATTAGGAAATTGTCTGTCTAAAAGACAAAATAGCTGATTTAGAGGACCGATCGAGGAGGAACAACATAAAAATTAGGGGCATCCCAGAATCGATCGCTGCTCTTCAATTGGAGCTATATGCTCAAACCCTGTTCTCCTCCTTGACCCCAGAACTATCAACTCTAGAACTCACAATAGACAGGATCCACAGAGTGCTGAAACCCTCTTTTCTCCCAGCTGAAACCCCAAGGGATGTCCTCCAAAGAGTGCACTACTATCATGTGAAAGAGCAATTGCTTGCTGCATTCCGCAGAATTGGCAACACCCTAGATCAGTATGCCTCACTCCAACTACTCGCAGATCTATGCCGGAACACCTGACCTGGCGACAATCACTAAAGCCCTGAGGAACCACAAAATCCTGCATAAATGGAAATACCCAGCCACACTCTATATTACTCACAATGGAGTCACCACTACAGTGTCCTTCATAGAAGAAGGGCTGGCAGCCCTACACCAATGGGGTATCATCCCAGAGCAACCACCATCCACTGCGCCAACTGCACAGCCCACCATGCTCTAGAATGAGTGGCATGTGGTGTCACACAACAGATCCTCCAAAAAAAAACCAACAGCGGGGGCTCTTAACCCTTAGTGCCACTAACACTGCATATCTAATCCCTCCGACTAAGGGGAAGCTCATTCACCTTTCCTCTTTCCCCTCGATAACACCAGCAGAAGGATTTGCTCACGGATCCCCCAATGGATCCTCTTTTTATGGTTGCTTACCTGTTGCTTTTGTTGACTCTAATGTTGTTCCTTTTACCCTCACCCATGTTTGGTACACACAGGGTCATTAGCTAACATTTGTTTGACTCCTTTGAAAGCCACACTCCTGAGGACTATCTTGTACATAACCTGGAGAAAACCAGCCGCATTATGGGACCCACACTGATCAGCTGTGCCACGGTACCGAAGATCCTACAACTCCAGAAAAGTTTCTCCTATGCCACTCTATGTTATACCATAACTGTGAGCATGTAAAAACAAGGCAGACATCCTGAGCATTCAGGAAACTAATTTTGCAGCATCCAAGACCTCCAAGCGTTCACACAAAGAGTACCCACATGTCTTGCTAGCATGTGCCCAGGAAAAAAAGAGAGGTGATCACTTAGCAGTTAAAAACACGATTGCCTTCCAACTCAAGAAAACTGCTCAAGATGAGGCTTGTTCTGCCTTTGTGTCCACAGCTATTCCTGCCATAGCCCCAGCATCATGCATTAAGGAGTCAGCTGAATTATTTGAACATAGAGTCAGCCACTTGCTTCTTGAGGATACAGAGACATTACTTGATTCTGATGTTGGTTCTGAGGTTGAGGTAGGGAGTAACATGAGCCTACAGAGAAGGGAGAACACTGATAAATATTAAACAGCCAAAGAGTATTGCCAAGTTGTCTCCAGTGATTATGATGATGAGGGGATGATGATGATGAGGTCACTGACGTGACTTGGGTGCTGGATAGCGCAGGAGGAAAGTGAGGGGGAGGCACAACCCAAATGAGGCAGGATATTCTCCAGAGGCAGCTATCATGTAAGGGTAGAGAGCAGCCACCCTATTCCATAAGATTGTGGACCTGTTATCTGCCGGCCCACTTCCCACAGCTCAGCCTGTTCACAAGAGCACCTGATAGCCACACACATGGGACACAATTCTTTTCCTCCTCACTTCTTACTTTTCATGTCTACCCCTGCTATATCTCATGACCTCTCAGCAGTCTCCACTGACAGGGATGATGGTATAGCAAAGGGTGTTACAGGTCCTTGCAACATGTCTGCCAGTAGCACATCACCAGCTGTAGAGTATAGCAGGCAAATTTCTCTTCCCCAGCTGCTGCAGCAAAAAAAAATTAAAAATATGCTCCCCGTCACCCACATGCCCATTCATTCCATAAATTTGCATAATGTGCTGTACCACAATGGCAGTTTCCCAGTTGATATTTCTTTGCAGGTAAAGCCATTCCAGCTCTGTACTCTCACGTGGAAGGCAATGTTTTAGCATCGTTGGGCAAGGCAGTCAGCTGCAAAGTCCACATCACTGCTGACACGTGGTCCAGCAACCATGGTCAGGGACAATATATTTTCTTCACAGCACACTAGGAACCTCAGCTTGCAACTAGGAAGGATGCAGGAAAGGGCTCAGTGCCATACAACTGGTGGTGATGCTGTGAGATCTGTCAACTCCACCCCCTCCTCCTCCTCCTCCTTCATGCCCTTCTCTACTGGATTGTCCTATGAACCACCAGTACCCCCTAAGCGTTCAAGGGGCCATTCAGCAAGTCGGGCTAAAAGATGCCACGCAGTGCTTCAGCTGGTCTTTCTAGGGTACAAGAGCCACACCTGTGTGACCTGCCTGGCCACAGAAAAGGCACAATCTCTCCCTCCTCCCAAAGGCCTTTTCTTCAGCAGAGATATGTGTGAAACCCAGCTGCATGGGCTCTACTTCACTGGAGGACTCAGGCCCAGGAGGCATGGGAGGTGGGGGAGGCATGGGCAGGAAAGCAAAGTTTGGAGCCAAACATACAGGAGGCTTCCGCAAGCACCCCCTAAAAGAAGCTCTCACAGAGTCTGGTATCATTGAGAATGGAAAATAAGATCAACTCCTCAAGATTTCTAGGTATATCTCGAGCAACAATCTCATCTTTAATGTTATCAGATAGACTATGTGAAAAAGCAGCCACAAGAGCCTCATTGTTCCAACAAACCTCTGCTGCCAGAGTGTAGAATTCAATAGCATAGTTGGCAGCAGTTCTCGTACTCTGTTTAATGGTCATAAGGCTTTTGGCAGCTGAGATGGAGTGAGCAGAAATAACAAATACCCTTTTAAAGGAGGCTACAAACTTAGGGTATTTCCAGACAATGGGTTTTTGTATCTCCTATAGAGCAGGGGTCTTCAAACTATGGCCCTCCAATTGTTCAGGAACTACAGTTTCCATCATGCCTAGTCATGTTAGTGAATGTCAGAGTTTTACAATGCCTCATGGGATGTGTAGTTCTGCAACAGCTGGAGGGCTGTAGTTTGAAGATCCATGCTATAGAGGGTTTGCCCAAGCCAAGGCTCTGTCAGAAAGCAAAGAAATAATGAAGCCTACTTTGCTTCTGTCCGTAGGGAATGCCTGGGGCAGCATTTCAAAATATATTCCAACCTGGTTGAGAAACCCTCTGCAGTGAGCTGGATTTCCCCCAAAATGCTGGGGAAGCAGAGCAGAATCAGTCATACCTCCTACAGAGGTAGTATTAGTGGCGGCCTAAACAGAGACCAGAGCAGCAGTAGGGATGGCTTGCAACACTGATTTTACTGGAGCAGCCGAAGTGGGAGGATCCAGATGAGCAGTTTGAATGAGGAGTGTCTGTACCGATATGGCAAACTGATCCATGCGGTGGTCCTGCTCATCCAATCTGGAAAAAATATTACAACTAGGTGGATTGCCTGCTTTTTCTGAATTCATGACCCTCGCGTAATGTTAGGAACCATAAACCAGGCAGAGACAGAAAATGGAGTTAAAATCACACCTTTAATGTAATAGCAAAAATAACAACAGTTCAGGAACGTAGTCAAAAACAGAAGCCAGGGTTTGGAAGCCAGAGTGCGTAATCATAATTCCAGGATCAGGGAAGCAGAAGTCAGCTTTGTCAGAAGCCAAAAATCAGGAGCAGGAATCAGAAGAGAAGTCAGCCAGGCCAAGTCATACACAGGAACACAGCAGGAACACACTGGAGATGTTGACCATGCGAGGGCACAGAGGGAATGAGTAAAGCTGTTTAAATAGCCAAAAGGGGCTGGCTGTAGACTGGACTAATAAGGCAGGTAATAGTAACCAGGTGAGTAACTGTGGAAACAATGAATGGCTTGTAATTACCGGCATCTGAGCAGCCTCTGTGCACTGAAAGAAAGACCTGCTACTAAATGGCAGGAACCCAGCCCTGACAACATGTGGATCAATACCCCCTTAATCTCCCTGAAAGAATAAATTCAGTTTAGCTAATCCTACCTCATAGCCAAGCTCCTCCATGGCTTTTGTCAGTTTCCCTATCTCTCTCTTTCTCTCTCTCTCTCTCTCTCTCTCTCTCTCTCTCTCTCTCTCTCTATCTCGTACTTGGTAAAGTTTGTGGGACTACAAGATATACAATATACATGTTGTTCACCCAATCTGACCTACATCACAGACTGGCAGGTTTTATCCCAAAGTTCACAGAATTCTGTCTTACTCATAGTAATTTTTTATTTGAGGATGCATACTATTTACAGATGAATGGTATGTCGAAGGGAGAAAAGTTTGCACCCAGCAATGCCAATCTGGCAATGGGACTGTGGGAGCACCATTACATTAGAACAATAATCCATTTGGCTAGCACATTATTTATTTTGGAAGGTATATTGATGACAACTTGATCATCTGGAATGGCCCCTCACTTTCCATACAATCTTTTGTTGGTATATATTCGTATATATTTTTTATATGTTTTGCATACAATTTTTATATATATTCGTTTTCATGTATTTTTTACATTTTATGATATTTATCTATATTTATTTTAAGTAAGTCTCCGGAAATATGGCACCGCTGTTTTCAGTTTTCTCCAAAATGGTGCCCGAAGGGAGGCTATTTGTCCTTGCTAACATAACACCCTGAAGCTTCCTTTATTTGGTCTCCAGCAAGATGGCACCATCATGTACTTTACTTTTGGTCCCCACCAATATGGCTGCGTCAGTTTGATCTCCTCCAAAATGGTGCCCCAAAGCCTATTTATTCTGAAGTCTGTAGATGTTAGGGAAGCTTGGGAAAGGGGCAGGAACACCCCAAAACATGTTACCATGCCTTTTCTGAGGTCATCACGCCATTCTGGTGTCCTACTTGCACCCTGACAATTTTCATGTGGTCCTCATCGGCCTTTCTGGTCCCTGGTAAAAAAGGCTATCTTCATAAGGAAGTGCATTGGCTGGGAAAAAGCTGACATCCAGTAGAATTGTATTACATGTTGCTTTTTGGTTCATATAATATTTTTGCTTTTATGAGAGCTAATAAAATACTACACTTAGTTGATGGCGCTGTTTCTCTTTCCTTGTCTTTTACATGCATGGGAGTCTGCAAGCAAAAGTCACCCCAATCCTGCCATCTAGAAAGAATCTGCTGATGTTCATCATTTATTTTTATGAAGGAATATGGACTTTTGGATTATTGACTTGTATAGGATTATGTTACACTTATAATTTCCATTATCGTTGGTCACATGTGTATACATTCTGTTTTGAGCCTTCTGGCATTTTTTCATACTTGTACTAGTTTGTGAAGAAATGGCGGCCATCTTTGATGCTGGAATTCCATGTTGCTGTACTACGTGATGTGCTGTGTTACTTCTGGACATTTGTAAGTCTTTTTTACACGATGTGGAGAGTCTCTTCTATCATAGGTGCATCGCTTCTGCAGAAATAATTCCCAGTGCAGCAGTTCCCTGCAAATTGTGGATGTATATGGTGACAACTGACAGTAAAATTCCTGGTGTCTCTGCGGATGAGGGTAGGCTGGAGAGAACACCCTTTCCTTGGGAGAATTTCTCTATGTGTATGTGACCACTCTTATATAGAGGGTCGCATTATCTGGTAAGCCTTGCATTTGACCAATGACGCATAGTTACATAGTTAGTCAGGTTGAAAAAAGACACAAGTCCATCTAATTCAACCAATTAAAAAAAAAACATACTATCCCATATACACAATTCTATACCCACAGTTGATCTAGAGGAAGGCAAAAAAACAGCAAAGCATGATCCAATTTGCTTACAGCAGGGGGAAAAATTCCTTCCTGATACCCTGAGATGCAATCAAATATTCCCCGGATCAGCTTTACCCATACTGTAAATGTTAGTACCCAGTTATATAATGTACATTTGGGAAATAATCCAGGCCTTTTTTAAAGCAAACAACTGAGCTGGCCAGAACCACCCCTGGAGGTTAAATCTGTATTCTGGTGTTAATGCAACAACTACTGTTTTATCACCTCCCTCTAATGCCCCGTACACACGGTTGGACTTTGTTCGGACATTCCGACAACAAAATCCTAGGATTTTTTCTGACGGATGTTGGCTCAAACTTGTTTTGCCTACACATGGTCGCACAAAGTTGTCGGAATTTCCGATCGACAACCACGCGGTCACGTACACCACGTACGACGAGACTAGAAAAGGCCGGTTCAGAACCAAGCGCGGCACCCTTTGGGCTCCTTTTGCTAATCTCGTCTTAGTAAAAGTTTGGTGAGAGGCGATTCGCGCTTTTTCAGACTCGTGGCTTTCAGATCGTTTTCTGCCGTTCAGTTTGTGCTTGTGGGTTTGTATCTGCTCTTCAGTGCGTGCAAGCAAGTTCCGCGTGACTTTAAGTAGTCATTGTATTCTTATTCGTTCGTTACTGGTTTTCAGGTCGCTCTTCACAGGCCTTGCTGTTCTTCAGTGCGTTCTGTTACTTCGTTCTGAGCAGCCGACCGTTTTCTAGCCATGTTTCGTATGCGTATTCCTCGTAGAGTTGGTGCTGTGTGGGGGCTTGGTGTTGGGGTCCTGACCTTGACACAAGTCCAGCCCATGAACAGGGTGGGGAGGAGTTCATGGACCAAGAATTGGTTGCTCCAGCGTGACCAGTTCTCTCATATGCCCTTGTTCCGTGAGATCCGTGAGAAATATCCTGATGATTTCAGGAACTTTCTCAGGATGACGGACCCCGTATTTCATCATTTGTTGGCTTCGCTGACTCCCTATATCAGCAGGCAGGATACCAGCATGAGGCAAGCCATCACTCCATAGCAGAGGTTGGTCGCTACCCTGCGGGTATTTGGCCACAGGGAGAAGCCTGCAGGACCTCAAGTTCTCGACAGGCATCTCCCCCCAGGCTCTTCTTTGTGGACATTTACTGCTTGTGTTTGTTTGAGCTGACCCTGACAGAAATGTGTGGAGTCCAGAAAATGTCGTGATTGTGTAACCTTATACGAAGCACTGTTGGCTGTTATTTACTAAATGCAAAGACACTTTTCACTACAAGTGCACTTGCAACTGCACTGAAACTGCACTTGTAGTGCAAAGTGGATTTGCCCTTAGGAAATTACCCCCATTTTCTCATAAAACAACAATTACATCACCCCAAAAGTGTTGTAGTGTTGAGACAATAATCCACACATTCTTGATTAACAATCTTTTTAATACCTGCACAATCACATGTGCATTTACCAAAGGTATGTCTGACAAACCAACATGTTTGTTGTATAACAATTTTTGTGGTGTCATTATCCAAAATCAAAATGTGCATTTTATAGAAAACAGGCCTATGTAAAACCCACAAGAAAGACACAAATATTGATCTTACAAAGTTCACATTTGGTAGAACTGGAAGAGTTCATGAGTATTTAGGAACTGTGTTTGATATTGCGTTCAGATGGGGTGAAATTACCCCTGGAAAAGCCAAATTTGGAAGATGCACACCAATTTCCCAATGTCAACATGTGCTATCTGCCATCAGGGGGGATCAAGTGACGTGTTTTGGGGGAGAAAGCCCTTCCTCACCGCTACTTTATTATTGAGGAAGGGGTTGCACCCCCAAAACGCATCCATTGATCTCTTGTGATGGCAGATAGCACATGTTGGCACACTGTGTGCATCCTCCAAGTTTGGCTTTGGGAAAAATCACAAAAACATTTCGCACATTGTAGCACACAAAAGAAGAAAGTGATTTGGAGGGGCTTTAAACTCGCCCCAAAACATCAATGATGTTTTTATATTTTGAAATAACATCATTGATGTTTTGCTTGATGTTTTCCAATTGTAAATTACACCCCATGATCTCCCCGATCAGGATCTGGGCACTTTCGGATGTGAAAGGATCTTCATCCACAACCTCACGATCACCTAAAAAGAGAGGAACCCAAAAATAAATTAGGTCTAAAAAATGCCACCATCCATCTCTTATCTGAGCCTGTGAATGCAGACACTCACCTGTTGTGGTGACTAGTTCCACCACGTCTTCTTCCTCCTGCTCAGCTTGTGTTGGGGGGATTTCCCCTTCTTTCAGGGGGGGGGCTCTTGTCTCCTCGGATGAGGGGTGTCCTCTGAGTCTTTTCTCCCCTATGTAAAGCAAAAATGGTATAATTAGCACACAGATATTTGATGGCAGAACTATAAAGATGAAACATTGCTTGGAAGTGAGGTACAATTGTCTGTTTTAGCAGAGTTCCAAGATGTAGCTTTTTTAATGCTCTTTGTCAAGCTGCAATACTTTACCTGTTTGGTACAAGCTTCACAGATGGAGACCCCCCTATAGCATACACTGGAGCACCTGTGTGGCCCCCCTAATAAAAATGGTGTTCTGGGGTCCCACACTAGTGCTCCAGTGTCCAGATGTGAAAACAGCTGCTGAGTGTCCTCTCCTTACACAGAATCTAGTTTGCATTTCATTCTAGTAACAAACCCATCTACACAACCCAATTCTTTGAAGACAAGTATAGGGCGTCAAAATGGTGGCCAAATGCATATTGCCTAAACAATGGTATTTTATCGTCTGAAATTAAAATGTGTGATCCGAACGAATAATGTGCCCATGAACATGAAAGTTGCCATTTTAAACTGTACAACAGTTCCTAAAAGCACATGGAGCAGCACGAACGTAATAAACACAAGAACAATAGGAACACAGCACAACTACTTACTTTTTTGCAGCACTCTCCGGATCTTTCTGTACTGCTCATGTTCTCATAATTTCATGTCCGACCACCGCTTCCTGAGCTGATCTTTCGATCGTCGTACCCCGAATTTCCGGTGCAGACTCCTGACCACTTTCGCCATGATCTTGGCCTTTCGGACATTGTGGTTGGGGTAAGGCCCATACTTTCCATCATAGTCGGCCTTCTTCAGGATGTCCACCATCTCCAACATCTCCCCAAAGGACATATTTGAGTCCTTTAATCTCCTTCTGGATCGGGACGTTTCAGGCTCCGGCCTTTCCTCCTCCTCCTCCTCGTTGCTGTAATTAGCACGATCCTGCTGTCTATCCGCCATGTGCTCTTCCTCCACTGCGCTGAACGAAAAGGGCCGGGGAATAGAATAGAAAGAACGTCAGGGGTGGGCGGAGTTATACGCATGCGCAGTGTGTATAAATCGTAACGCGCGCGCGTCTTACGTACGATCTGTGAGCGGAGGAAGGGGCATCGGAGACGCCGATCGTGCTAACGAAGGTAGGATCTAAACTTGGGCCTATACTGCTTCGAAATGGAAGCCTATATTGTAACAAGATTAGGGGAGTTTGGCCTGACATTAGGGTTTGTCTTGTGTTGTGTCTTGCAGAGAAAATGGGTGGGTTCAACGACCACAATTTCCTGCCCCTGTTTATTGACAAGTACAGGGAGCTGCCCTGTCTGTGGCAAGTGAGACACCCCCACTATAATCACAAACAGAAGAGGCAGGCAGCGCTGGAGAAACTGCTGGAGTTGGTGAAGCCGGTGGTCCCCACAGCAACCATCCCTTATTTAAAAGCTAAAATTGGTGGCCTTAGGAGCACGTATCTTAGGGAGCGCAAGAAGGTCACAGATTCCCAGAGGTCCGGAGCTGCAGCAGATGACGTTTATGTCCCCAGGCTGTGGTACTATGAGAGACTGCAATTTCTGTCAGACCACACTGAAGTCAGGGAATCCCTCTCCACTCTTTCTTCCACGCTTCCTTCCACCCCAGCTGAGGCTTCCGATGTCCAACCTGGGCCTTCCAGCCAGGAAGAAGTGGAGGAGCCCAGCTGGAGTCAGGTATAGCATTCTTCTACAGATTTCTGGCCAATAAATAAATGATGTTTACTAGATGTTATTATTGATCATTAATTGCTGATTCAAAAAAGTGTTTTACATATCAATAGACAGTAGTGGGCACCCAAAATTGGGACAAGAATGAAAAATGCTGGGCTCAGAAGGATAGTCTGTTATATTTGTTAACATTCAATTTGCAGCAGTCAGGAGGTGAAAATTGTGTGTGATTGATTGAAAAAAAACTATGTCCCTTTTTCATACACAGGAAGACCTCAGCCAGGAGGAGGCTGTGGAATGTGGCAGTCAGGAGGAGGCGGGGATTATTAGTGTCAGCCAGGAGGAGGCGGGGATTAGTGTCAGCCAGGAGGAGGCGGGGCTAAGTGTCAGCCAAGAGAAGCCTGGGACAAGTCGCAGCCTGACTGAGTCTCAGGTTCCTCCCCTCCGCCTGCCATACAAAAGGGCCAGGAAGGCCACTCCCAGTCCTGTGCAGGATTCAGCATACAGGCTGATCCAGGAGGCTTCGGCGTCCCTCAGAGCCTTCCCCAGTCCTGAAGAAGCCTTTGCCTGCATGGCTGTCACCAAATTGCTGGGCATGCAGGAGGGCCAACGCAAGATCTCTGAGGACCTGATTTATAAAGTCCTACGTAAGGGGGAGAGTGGGGAACTGACACACAAGACGGATGTCATTGAGATGGACGATCCTCCTCCTCCTCCTGCTGCCACAACTAGACCACCACAGCCAAAAGGCTGGAAGGAAGCGTGGAAGGAAGACCAAAGAGTGATGACCCTGGGTTCAGTCTGGTCTAACAGAAGATGCAGTCTCTCGTATGACCATAGCCTGGGGACACAGGTGTCATCTGCTGCTTTCCGGATCTCTGGGACTTCTGGACCAGACTGCCCTCCCTTAGATATGGACTCCTCAGGCCACCAATTTTGCTTTTAAATAATTGATGTCTGCCCTGGGGGTCCAAGGCTTCACCCACTTCTGCAGTTTCTCCAGCGTTGCCTCCCTCTTTGTTTATAGTTGTGACCCCTTAATAAAAAAATTTTCGGTAAATTCTACTCTCCTGTGTGTGTTATCATCCAAAAAGGACAGTTTGTTGGTGACCATTCACGTACATTTCTAAAAACATAAAATGTGAAATTAACAAGGGACAACAACACCAAACAATCTCCTACAGAAATAAATAGAACAACATATCAATGGTGTTGTGGGAACTTGTCACAAAAAACACACAAACATTTTCGGGAGTACAAATCAAAATCACCAAAAAAAAAATTTAAAAAAGACAAACACAAAAAAAGATTCTACATTAAAGTAAAAAAAAAATATGTTGTCACATGTGAGAAATCAAAATATATTGAGGGAATCCCGATAAATAGTAACGAAAGAAGTTTGTGAGAAGTGTGTGTGAATATGAGCATCAAAACTAATATATTCTTGGCACATTATAAAGAAGAAGAGAGTGCGCTGTATTAAACCATTTTGAACATTGCAGTGTGACGAAAGTGCTGTATCCATTGTGAACGCTAAGTTTACCAGAACGAGCTGTCCCGTGTCGGAATTTCTTCTGAGCATGCGTGGCACTTTGTGCGTCGGAACAGGCCACACACGGTCGGAATTGACGCGATCGGATTTTGTTGTCGGAAAATTTTATCTCCTGCTGTCCAACTTTGTATGTCGGAAAATCCGATGGAAAATGTCCGATGGAGCCCACACACGGTCTTAATTTCCTACAACACGCTCCGATCGGACATTGTCCATCGGAAAATCCGACCGTGTGTACGGGGCATTAGAGGGCACTAAAGGAGTCATTGTCATATTTAACTTATTAGAATTCATTAATGTCTACCTTGCAGGTCTGTTGAAATTCAGGGTTAGAATAATTTCCATGCTAGTAGAGACTTCCATTTCCTACATTAGTATGTAAATAGATTTAGATTAGACCATATACTCCATTGCATGAGTTAAAATATTTACTGATACCCAACATATATTTTAATCTGTGTCCCCACATGCTGGCCCATGAGCCAATTGCAGCCATTTTAGGGGGTTCTCGTAGAGTCGTAGTGGTCAGCGCTGTTGTCTTTTGTGCCCGAGAGTTGGTGTCTGATGTGTATAGGGTATAGCATATGCAATTACTTTTGTTTGAAATATTTGTATATTTGTGTGAAGAAGCGACTTTGTGGTCGCGAAACATGTTGAGCAGATATATATATGGACAAGTAGTATCCCCAATCTGGACTATTACATTTTGTGGACGTATTGGAATCTGTTGAAACCAATGTATATATAATATCATATCCTCTAGGGGAGCCACGTGGAGTCCAATATAATTTTAGATGTCTTGTGTGTTTCATATCTTTTGTATTCTGGAAAAACCTTTTAATGTAGATCAATAAATTGTTTAATTCTCTGGTATGTGCCTTTAAAGAGAAAGTAAACTTCCTCTGCAGACATTTACCTATAGGTAAGCCTATAATAAGGCTTACCTATAGGTTTTGTAAAAATCACCTAAACATGTACCGTTTAGGAGATATTTACATTACATGCAACCAGTGACATCACTAGCGCATGCGCTCTGAAGGAACGGCCAGGGGTGACGTTCCTTCCAAGCCCTGTGCCGTGACCTCATCCCAGAAGGAACTCAGTGGAAAATGGCAGCTGTCTCAGCGGTGTGTGGGCGCTGCTGGAAGGCTTCTTTCTAGGGTAAGTATTTCATAATGAGCTGGTATGCAATGCATACCAGCTCATTATGCCTTCGTTTTACACTTTTTTGTTTGTTTGTTTTTAAAGAGTTCACAACGTCTTTAAAGTCCATTATTTTCTCAGTATTCCAATTGTATCTGCCATGATGTGGAACATGTCAAGCAGAGGTGTTCAATAGCCACCAAAGGGCACTACTATCACTTATGTTAATTCACCTCTGGAGGGAGTCTTTTCCACATTTTCTTACTGTGAAGAAACCTTAAAGTGAAAAACTCCACACTAAGTTCACTATATGGACCCCTTATGTATTTCCACATGTTGATCATATCCCCCCTTAATCTCCTCTTCTAAATTCAGTTCCTCTAATCTTTCCTAATAGCTGAGCTTCTCCATGCCTCTTATCAGTTTGGTTGCCCTTCTCTGCACTCTCCAGTCTCCTGATATGGTTTTGATAACTGGTGCCCAAAACTGAACTGCATATTCCAAATGAGGTCTTAATAATGATTTGTACAGGGGCAAAATGCTATCTCTCTCTCTGGAGTCCAAACCTCTCCTAATACAAGAAAGGACTTAGCTCGCTTTGGAAATTGCAGCTTGACATTGCCTGCTATCATTAAGCTTATGATCTACCAAAACCCCCAGATCCTTCTCCACCATTGATTCCCCCAGTTATACTCCCCCTAGTATGTATGATACATGCATATTCTTAGCCCCCAAGTGCATAACTTTACATTTATCAATAAACCTCATTTGCCGCATAGTTGCCCCATTGAGGTCATCCTGTAAGTTAGAGACATCTTGTAAGGACGTTATTCTACTGCATAGCTTGGTGTCATCTGCAAAGACTGATATGGCACTTTTAATCCCAGACCCTATATCATTAATAAAGGTATTAAAAAGTAAGGATCCCAACACTGAACCTTGTGGTACACCACTAAATAACCTTACCCCCCCTTTCCTCCTTCCCCCCCCCCCCCTTTCTTCCCTCCCTAGCAATATTACATATGTAAGCATTTGAGTTATGTCTATGCATCACCTATGATTGCACAATATTGCAACAGAATATTTAATTGACACATGCACGGTATACTTGGGAATTCATATTGTTAATTTGTATTTAATATTTGATATATGCACGGTGCACCTAAGAATTTATTTTAATCTAGTAACCTATATGGAGGTAGGAAACTAAATAGGAACAGCGCCAAACCCTTCTATCATTTCTAATATATCTCAGCTGTCCCCATTTTAGGGTGACTGCCTGTTGGGAGGCAGCAGTTCCAAACTTTACCAATTAAGTCTTTATGTCCACTGCGCGGGTTCACCATCCCTTTACATTTAGAGTTAGAATCATTAACCACTACTCTCTGAATTCTGTCTTTTAGACAGTTTTATCCATTTACACACAGATCTTTCCAAGCCTGTAGACTTTACACCTGGGAGGCCTTACAAGTGTTTGATGGTGACGGCCTAAAGAGCTCATCCTATTTTCTTATCATGGCTTGTGGGGCTCTTTTTATTCTGTCCCAGTGTATTTTTAAGTGTATATGCCTCTATATAAATTCCTGGGTTTAGGTACTTTGTTGATTTATGTTTTTGTCTATTATCACAAAATCACGTGATAATATATCAGATTTATGCAAAGCAATTTGATTACACATATTACTGTTAACAATAGGCATTGGTGGTAAGTCCTAAGGTCTCACCACCCTGAATGTGCCTGATCTTGGAAGCTAAGCAGGGTCAGCCTGGTTAGTACTTGGATGGGAGACTTTGCGGGGAAGATCTTGGTGGTTCATAGGAACCATTTTAGTTTTGTGATTGGGAGCGCTGCACTTGTTATATACCTAAACTAATCAATAGACTGCAGATGACACAGCAGTGCAAAATTGTCCAGAAGCAGGACATTTTTAAACGGCAGTTCTAGGCCCAAATCTATTGCAGATAAATGGTACATGTAGAATTTTTTTTTTTTTTTTACAAAAAATAAAAGACCACAGAGGATACAGCAGTGTAAAATTGGCCAGCAACAGGACAATTTTAATCAAGATAATAGGCCTAACCAATTTGTGCCTAAATTTTATTTTACTTATGTGAATGATGTATAGTGAATGTGAGTGATTTAATGTGAGGTGGTTAGGTGCAGATTATTTTTGCACTTATAGTTTCTTCCTTCAAATGATGCTCCTGAACAGACTGTACAAATATCGCCAGTTGTGTTCTGATCACTCCAACCTAAAAGGTATAATCTAAAAAAAAAAAACAAGGGATAAGACCCCAATTAGTAAAAAATGTAGCTAAGGTGTTGACAATTGAAGGGATAGCTACCATTCAGTTGTTGCAGACAGATATTGATAAAGCTAGGCACAGGATAATTTTATGGTAAATGTAAACGGCACAGTGGTGTAGTGGTTAGGACTCTTGCCTAGCAATAAAAAGGGTTGCTGGTTCGAGTCCCAACCACAACACTACCTGCCTAGAACTTGCATGTTCTTCCTGTGCCTGCGTGGGTTTCCTCCCACACTCCAAAGACATGCTGGTAGAATAATAGGCATCTTTTTAAACTGGCCCTAGTAAAGGAATGTGAGTTAGGGACCTTAGATTGTAAGCTCCTTGAGGGTAGGGACTGATGTGAATGTACAATGTATAGCTAAAGCTCTGTGTAAAATTGACAGTGTTATATATGTACCATTAATAATATTAAGTCAAGCATCAAAATCTCATAAAGTATAAGCTTTAACGGTATAAGATGGTAATGCTCATAAAAGACCCTTATTTGGGCATTTAGTGTGCCACTATCTCTCACAACGCCTGCCTGTAAATCACATGTCTTCCAAAGGAAAAGATAAGCTGCTGTTCCAATTAACAATATTACACTGTTTTTGAAAGGGCCTTTTGAAAAATGTCAGTAACAATTAGGAAATACTGTATATCCAGTGAAAAAAAACACATACAGCTGATTGACAGTGACGTGGACATGGTCAGGGACAGGCTATAGAACGAAACCAATTGCAACCAGCAGAAATTAAGAAATACAAAAAAACACGTGTGGTCTACTACGACTGTAGTGTATATGGACAAGGACAATTGTAGCCAGCAAAAAAATAGAAAACATGCCCTGTGAAAAAACACATGCAGCCTGTTATGACTGTAGACAGCAGAGGCAAAGAAGTTGCAGAAAAACTGCAGTTCACACATCGGCAGCATTGAGACATCAAAGACAGGTCTTTGTCTGTACTAATAGGATTACTGGCAGGACCGACTCCTAAACATGTGTCCACTGTGACAGCCAATAGCAGTGGTCACATAATTAGGAATACCTTCCAGCCCCCTGGTTATAATATCCCAGTTAAAGGGACTCTGGGGCAGGTGGGAAGGGGTTAAAGCGTTTGCTAACCCCCCAAAAAATGGATCCTGCTTCTTTAAAGCATGTTATATGACACAGTGCTTGTGCTGTGTTATTTGGCCCCCTGTAACACCTAAAATACCTGGCTGATACCTGGCAGCATTGAGACATCAATGACAGGTCTTGGTCTGTACTAATAGGATTACTGGCAGGACCGACTCCTAAACATGTGACCACTGTGACAGCCAATAGCAGTGGTCACATGATTAGGAAGTGCTTCCAACCCCCTGGTTATAATATCCCATTTAAAGGGACTCTGGGGCGGGTGGGAAGGGGTTAAAGCATTTGCTAACCCTCCCAAAAAATGGATCCTGCTTCTTTAAAGCATGTTATATGACACAGTGCTCGTGCTGTGTTATTTGGCCCCCTGTAACACCTAAAATACCTGGCTGATCCTGCCAGTTTCTGCCCTCCCACCTGTAAACTGACCACGGTGTAACATATCTGCTGAGACCAGACAACGTGGTCAGTCTACGTACCTCTGTCATCCGCAGCCTGCTATTTGCTTTCCTCTGTGCTCCTGTGTCCTCCTCCCCCCTCCCCTCTCTGCTCGTGACAGTGCTGCCCCTCCCCCTCATTCTGCTTGCATAGCACTAACATGTATGCACCATCAGCACTGCCTCCTATTGCAGTGTCCCCTTCTGTGTATGATTTATAAATATAAATGCTGCAAATACCTAATTTCACAGCCAAGATTGAGATCCCATGATCAGCCAGCTCTCTCCTCACCTCCTCCCCTCCTCCCATCCAGACTGACATCAGCAGGGAAATCTCGGCCCCGCCCACTGCATCTCTCAGACAGAGAAAGGAGAGAGATGGTTGGTCATGTGATCGTAATCTCGGCTGTGAAATGAGGTATTTGCAGCATTTATTTTAATAAATCACACACAGAGGGGGACATTGCAATAGGAAGCAGTGCTGATGGTGTATACAGGTTAGAGTGGCTTAACAACCACATTAAGATAAACAGCTATCTGTAAGAGACCAGAGAGTGCCTACTATCCCTACACTAATCTTTAGCGGGCCATACATGGATAAAAAATTTTCTTGTTCAGCAGGGACCAGCTGATTTTTGATCCATGTTTGGGCTAACTGTTTGTACACAAACGTGTCTAACAACCAGCCTGTAGGGTTTTTCATGAATTATTAGTGCCACTGGTTATAGTCAGCAGCACTCCCTATGCTTTCCCTATTGAAGTTAAGCACATTGTCAATATAACTGCTGGAAACTTTGCCTTTTATAGTGACATGGCTGGCACATAAAGCCCTCATCTGTTTGTCGTTTACCTGAATTGCGAATGGGTTGGGTTCATCTTGAACCTATGCTCCTTTTGAACCTCATGCCTGATATTAACCTTTTAATTAGTAAATCAAGCTCTGTGTATTTTGTATCATTATATATATTATGCACTTATACCATGCAGAAAGCAGCTTTACTGTTGTATATTTTTAGAAGAAGTCATTTAGAAATTTCTGGCTTTACCAGGTCTGTGCTGTGTAATTATTCCAATTTTAAACTACATAAATAGCATGTTTGTTTGTTTATATAGCAACAGTATTTATAAAGCACATGTTATATAAAGCACCTGTACCAACCACTGTCGGATATACCAAAATAGGATTTACAAGTTTGCTCCACCTTGTAGCAAACTGTGTTCTTTTAAATCGTTGACATCTTAGAATGGAGCTGTGCTGCAAAGTATACAATACACAAATGCTGCAATGACATTTATAAAATAAGTAAAAGTGAGTGTGTATTGAAGAATATGGGCCATAATTATATTCTCCTTTCAGGGTTGTTCTGTAAAACCTTACTCTCTTTATGGTCTCACGTTAAAATTGATAGCAGACAACCTTAACTCTCTGATCATTAATCACTAGCATCTAGCAAAACACTTCTAAGAGTTTTATTGTGTTTTAAAGCTTTATATAAATCTTGACCAAGTACCCATTGTTTAAACAGCTTTTAACAAGCTAGTGGCTGTATGCTAGTGGAAAAAAATTACATAGTAATTTTAAAAGGACTGTCCCAGATCTAGCGATAACTGGCTAACATAATAATAAACACAAGATAAATATGTGAAAACCCAGCTGAATTTTATATTATGATTTTAAGGTGATATACTGCAAAAAATTTAAATTATGCTTGTAAGATGATATAGTTCAAAGATTTCTTGTGTATATAAATTTATACTAGCAAAAGTGTGCCTATTTATTGGAAGATGAAAAAGTAGAAAAAAAAAAAAAGAATGTTTGTGTGTTGTATTAATGTCCCTAGAAAACTATTATTTCCCACATTTCTGTCTCAACAATGCAAGGTACCTTGAAATTCTGTGTTTCCAGTGCCAGATTCAGAAGTGCCCCTGCACCTTTGACTGCTCAATCCCAACCCCAGCTTAGTACCACAGTGCTCATGAAATGAGAATGAAAATAAGCTAACATAATGATATTATGTTAGCTTATTTGAGAGCATCTCACATTTACCATAACAGACCAGCTCCCCATCTATGATTTGGCACTTCTTGATATCAGTTCAACAAGGAAGCACCCTTGTGCTGCACGCAAATGACAGGCAAACATTGTGCAGGCCACTTATCCTGTAAATGTGACTGCACATGTGCACTGTACTCCACATATTAAGGACTATCTCAACCTTCTGTCAGATTTGTCCACCACCAGAAGAGGAAAAGGACTTGTGACATCATGTGACCAGACCAAAGGTAGATGCAAATTTTGTATATATAAATCATTTTTATAACAAAATGGTTTGGGGTGCTCTAATATGGTTGGGGTCACAATAAGGGGGTCACCCAGCTTGGAGCTGGGCTTTAGATCAATATATCATTTGTATTTTGAAACTCCTCAGTAATGCTATGGGGTTACTTTACTAAAACTAAAGAGTGCAAGCTTGATCAATTAAGCTTTGACAAAAAAATCTGGAAGCTGATTATAGACCTGCTCCAGATTTTGCACTCTCCAGTTTTAGTAAATCAACCCCTATATTTCTTCAGAAAAAGTGCAAAAACCATCATCCATATTTTATATTGTCTTCAGAGAGAACTTTAGATACACTGGTAATTTTCTTAAATTCTTCATTTAAGATGAGATTTAATTTCAGATTGCCAATCCCCTCATACACACATGCATATGAAGACTAATTTTTGGGTCTGATTTGCACAGATCTACCACTGAGTGCATTTTGATTGACTTTCTTGTCTCTTTTCATAACTCTTCAGCTGCTGTGGATATTTGAGTATCATCATGCTGGAAGCTGTTTCACAACAAGAAAATGATATGTTGCTTTAAAATTCTGTGTTTTGAAAGCTAATTTGGTATTTGACCTATTCCTTTGAAAAAAGTAAAAGATGTCTATCTTGAGTACAAAATGCTATCTTAAAGTGTTAAACACACATCTGAATGAACACACGTACAATTTATCTAAAAAAAATGTTCATACTGTCCACCCAGTAAATTATTGGTTTACTTATTTTCAGTCACTACCTTTCGGTACTGTGGGCAAAAACTATTAGAGCTAGTCAGATATGTATTTTGATTTTTTTTTACAGCAGAGAAATTATGAAGCTTAACAACTTCAGCCCGGAAGGATTTGCCCCCTTAATGACCAGGCCATTTTTTTGCGATACGGCACTGCATCGCTTTAACGGACAATTGCGTGGTCGTGCAATGCTGTATCCAAACAAAATTGACATCCTTTTTTTTCCCACAAATAGAGCTCTCTTTTGGTGGTATTTGATCACCTCTGCTGTGTTTATCTTTTGTGATATAAACAAAGAGCAACAATTTTGAAAAAAAAATACTTTTTGCTATAATACATATCCAAAAAAATATAAAAAAATACATTTATTCATCAGTTTAAGCCAATATATATTCTTCTACATATTTTTGGTAAAAAAATTGCAATAGGCATTTATTGATTGTTTTGAGCAAAAGATATTACGTCTACAAACTATGGGATAGATTTAGAGACTTTGTTTTATTTTTATTGTTTTTACTAGTAATGGCAGTGATCTGCGATTTTTAGCGGGGCTGCAACATTGCGTCGGACAAATCTGACCCCAAATGACACGTTTTGGGGACCAGTGACATTATTACATGAATCAGTGCTATAAAAATGCACTGATCAATGTAAAAATGACACCGGCAGGGAAGGGGTTAACACTAGGGCGCGATCAAGGGGTTAAGTGTGTTCCCTAGGTGTGTTCTAACTGTAGGGAGCATGAGCTGCCAGGTACACAACAGAGATCACTGTTCCCCATGATAGGGAACAGTAGATCTCTGTCATGTCCTCTGTCAGAATGGGGACCCGCTTGTTTACATAGGCAAAAGTGTGTGTGGGTAGGGGCAGTTGGCGCTACCTGTATGGGTGCGTATCAGTTAAGTGTTAGCTATATAGCTATAAATTACTTGTGTGCTCCCCTAATAGTGACTTATAAGTGTATCTGGGCAAATCCGTGTAACAAAGTGTATCTGTGCCCGATGGGATAGATATCCCATACCAAAAAGTGCATCCAAATTGAGCTGGTTTAGCAACAAGGTGTATGTATATATATACAAGTATAATAAAAGTATCACCAGTGGTATTAACAATACCTGAATAATAGGTGTAAATGCACACAGCTTCCTACTATTATATAGGGGGTAAACCTAATTGTACAGTTCGTTCTGACACCTACTACAGTGGCTAATAAAAAGTCTCTTATCCGTCCACCTCCAGTGCTATCCACTGATTAACATTAAATCTCCATTGTGCACAATAAACGTGACAAAAAAATGAACATAAAAGTATATAGCCCACAAAATGTATACAAAATGTGTATATAAGGTGATCAATTGTATAGAAATGTACCGATTGTGCCACAAACATAATATAAAGAAAATTATAAATAGAAATCAATTTTGTGAAAGTTCTATTCTTGAAGATATTTCATTCAAAAAGTTCCTGCGTGAGGTGACTGTAGTGATGACAGTTGAAATCCAGTGACTTAGGTGCTCCCCCTCAAGGGTCCCCACTCACCCGCTCCCTGCACCCCTGCAGGGGTAAACGGCATCTGTTATCCTTGATATTTGCTTGGAATCCAAAATGCAGTTGTCCAATGGGGTTGTCCAAAGGGGGCTTCCGCTCCAGATGTAACTATCCTTCAGGTTTAGGCTTTATCCAACTGCAATCAGCATGTGGCTTGGAGCATGACCAAAAAAAGATGCTTTAAACAAAATATATATTTACACATTCCCAGGCATGTGCACTAATTGTCAAATGTCCCAAGGTAATGATCTTAGTTTGTTTGGTCCTAACAGACAATAAACAAATGTGTAGACATGGCTCTAAAAAACAAAGTAACTAAGTAACTCTGTAGGAAGTATATTTAGCTTTTTTTGTGTATTATGCAGTGATAAACCCAAACCAAATCACAAAGTAATGTGCCTAAAAGTTAAGTTCCAGCTTTTCTATGTACCAAAAAGCTTTTAATGTACCTCTGTTGCAGAAAAGAAAACATTATCTTTATATTTTAGAGAAGGCATAACCTCAGCCTTCAGTTTCTCCTATTAAAAAAAAAAACAACACACCCATTAACATACACCCTGCACCTGCCCTCACCCTCCATGAGATTGCTCCAGCTCACATCTACAATTTCATGTTTCTCCAGTGCATGCAATGTCAGTGATCTCTGTTCTCCCTGAATAAACAGTCAGTGTCCTCCTCTGCTGATTGATCATTTTGTACATTGCTTTCTTCTTGCAGGAGCTGAACCATCAAATAACAGCCTATGTGGAGCAGAGTCATAGTACTGAAAACAAGAGAAGTGTGTCCTTGCAAAACTGTAAAGCTAAATGATTGGATACAGAGTGATTGGATAGATACTGTAGGTGTGGCCTTCTTTTATATAGTTTTGTTAAATCTAAAGGAGATTGTACAGAGATTTTACAATCAGATTGCATAGTGTATGGCCAGCTTTATACACCTAAAATGAACTAGTTTCACTTTTGGTGCCATTAATTGTTAATGGCACCCCAAACGTGAAAGAAAACACACATTTTGTTGTGTGCAAAATGGGCAACAAACACAGGGTAGGAAATGTGCAAAACACAATGCCAAAATGCCCTATGAGCTGCAATTTTAAGAAAAACTCACCAAAAAATTCATGCTCCCACTACTGTCTGAATAAGGCCTGAAAGTGAAATGTCAGCTCTCTGAGCTGTACTTGTATTACAAGAACATTGACAGCTGAGTGTCTCCCTCCCTTGTATAAAGCTGGCCCTACACTATGCAATCTGATTGTACAATCTCTGTACATTTTCCTTTAGATTTACCAAAGCTATGTAATAAGAGAACCCACCTGAACAAGCCATTCAATTTGTATCAAATCAGGCAGGCCCTTGCACTACATCGTTGATGATAGATCTAAAGAGATTGTACAATCAGAGTGTAAAATGTATGGCCACCTTAAAGGAAGAAGTAGGAAAGTGGGTCAAAATAAAAAAGCAGTGGTATAGTAATGAGTGAGCTGTGTTCTACAGAAGTAAAACCCGCCCTATTCTCTGATACAGAAAGACAGTGCATGGTGGTATATAACGTTTCCTGGAAGGTCACATGATGCCTTGGGAAGTGATGGGCTCAGAATGCATTTTTTTTCATTTTGAACAGAGAGGTGGAGATTTAAAGCTGCCATGGTCTAGGTCAGTGGTCTCCAAACTGTGGCCCAAGGGCCGAATGCAGCCCTTTGCTTGCCTTTATCCGGCCCTTAGGGCACTATCCCTCCCACTGATACGAGACACTATTCTGCCATCTGACACTGACAAGGGAGCACTATTTCTCTCACTGACACCACTAATGGGGAACTATTCCTCCCTATGATACCAATGATGGGGCACCATACCTCCCCTTAATACCAGACGTTTATTCCCACAGATGCCAGGAAATTTCCACTTCTGCTGGCCAAAATCTGGCCCTCCGAGAGTCTGAAGGACAATAAACTGGCCCTTTGTTTAGAATGTTTGTAGACCCCTGGTCTAGGTAAGAAAGAGCTAAGCACATTGGGGTGGTTTGGTCAGAAAAAAACATTAGAAAAGGCTCATATTAATTATGAATAGTGAAATTCTGTCTGAAAAGGTGAACTTAGCTTTAACGCTCACTGGCAAAGAGCTCTGGCACACAGCCACATTCCCTATCAGGTTAAAATACTCAGGAACAATGTAGCTGTATAGATTCTGCCCACATAGCTTTTAGGACATTGGTATTTTGCTCAAGGTAGCCCTTGGGTCAAAGGTCACTCATGGCAAGAGTGTATCAGAGAAAAATTTTTTCTGGAATTGCTCTCCTATGGGCAGTTTTTGGCACTGCAAGCCTTAAGCTCTGTAGCCTGCACACCTGACCCTTACTAAACACCCTTAACAATCTGTATCCGGCTGGCTGTGTGTGTCTTGCTTCATGGGTATTTAATTTCAGTCCATAATTTAGATTTTGCTTCTGTCTACCTGAAACCATTTGTTTGTCTGATCGTGCTTCTGTGTGCTGCCTGTTTCAAGAATATGTCTGTCTGACTACACTGCTGTGTTCTGATTCAGTTCTGCATTTGGTTGTTTGTCACTGCTGGACCTCCTGTGAGTTGAACTCTGGGGCATTATCAGTGTTACATATGCAATCCTGGTGGCTCTACTTCAAAGTAGACACAGCACTTCTCAGTTCACTAAAAAAAAAATTAAAAAAGTGCAATTCTAATTTTTTTTTTAGTCAAACATATTTTCATACATATCAGACCAAAAAATAGATATGCATTTTTCTGATGCAGTGCACCAAAGCGTGCGGTAGTGTATTATCAAGCATTCTGGTGTGTTGCAACCCATATGCAGTGGATCCTTGATGCCTTAGTATGTTAGGGAGTCAATCAAATTGAATGGCAGAGCAAGGTGTTATTGCATGCAAAAGGCATCAAAGTGCACCTTACTGCATCACAAAGATGTGTTTTGGGCCCTTAAACCAAATCATTAACCTCCATAGCCCACGTAATGCATATGTTCAGCATCAAAGAGAGTGGACTTTAATGCTCGAATTCCACACAAATGCATCCATGGGCAGCAGAGGTTTTGTGCTGAGAGAGCTTTTAAAGAAGGCAGGACTGGTGCCTGATCATGTGATCACTTTGTCAGCCAATCACAGTGGTCATATGATCAGGCAGACCTTTCCATCCCCCTGGATGTATTAGCCCAATTAAAGGAACATTGGAACTGTCTGAGAAAGGAGTTAAAAGCTGATTTTAAGCATGTTTCTCAGAACAATAGTTTGTCCTAACCACTATAACTGTCTTTTTGTCGGTCAGCTTGACCTGTGTGTTATGCTAGAGAAAAACATGATTAAAGGAAAAGTTCACCTTTGTTCACCTTTTTATTTTTTCCAGCTCCCCTATGTGCCAATATAGCATTAATCACTTCACGTGAAACAAAGTACCCGTACGTCTGTACTTTGGCGCTAAATACCGGGGTTATAGCAGCAGCTAGCTGCCATAACCTTGGTATTTTCAGGAACGCCGTGCATTTCTCTTTAGTATAAAAGTGGTCTCCATGGCGGATTCACTGCGAGATCACTTATCAGCGGTGGGAGAGGTGCTCACCCCCCTCCCGTCGTCTCTGCTACTGACCAGACCGGCCAGTATCGGCGGAGACAATTGCGTCCTCTCCCATGGATGCCTGGCTGCCGACTGAGATGAAGATGGCCCCTGCTTGAATCCATGGCAAATTGGGCTGTTACTGTTGTCTTATTTTTTCATTTAAAAAAATGTATTTTTTCCAAAAGGAGTGCACTTGTAAGACCGCTACGCAAATACGGTGTGACAGAAAGTATTGCAGCGACCGCCATTTTATTCTCTAGGGTAAATATCAGAAAAATACTGCGCCAACTAAGGTGTACAGAGCAGCTAACATAACAATCAGACCAATTGTAAACAGATATAAAAACAAAATGTGGCGCTAAAAAAACGTGATGTTCGTTATTGGGCAAGACAAACCAGAATGGTCATCTGGGAGTCAGACTGCACAATAAAGTTTTAATAAAATGTGTCTCCACTGAAAAAATGAGAATACACACAAAAGAACTGTATATAAGGACACAGATGTGTCTGTAGACCCAAACAGACCTAAATAGTGCAAAGGGAGCCCTTAAAAGTCCAAAGACTATAAAGGGATATATGTATATGTGAAAAATATTCCACACAAAAAAAATGTGAAAAAAAAATTGATTGAGTGCAGAAAAAATTAAGTGCGGAAAGAATTAAAGTATAACTACCAAGAGAATACCTTAATGTGCTATGAATTCAAATAAGTAGTGTAAAAATCAACATATACACCGCAATCCAAAAACAATATATATGAAGTTCATTAAATGTTCACAGAACATGCATCAAAGGTTGATGTAAGCTTGACTTATGGAGCCTCCCGCAGAGTATATCAATCATCCATGGCTGGGACGAACTCCGGAGTGGTGTACTGCCCAGGTGCCCAAAGCATGTATAAACAGGTTAAACACCCTTACCGGAACAGGTGGACTCACTAGCCGTATGGCTGGGAGTCTGACAGGCTTGTAGGGGGTGGACCAAGACGGTTGTCCTGGGGCGAACAGATCTGATTCCACGTCCGGACTTGAAAGTAAGGTGGCCGCACCACTCACCAATCACCTACTTGGGGTCATCCTGCATTGGGATCTCCACAGTAGAGGGTTGTATAATAATTGGTAGATCAAATCCCCAGGCCGGCATAAAAGAGGTATAACCCTCAAGGTAAGAAATTAAAAAAAAATTCTCCACATAGTGTGAAACAGCTTCAAAAAAGAATTTTTAGTAAAAAATTCAGATAAAAACACTCTGGCTCCTAGGACAATAAAGGACCAGGTGTAGACAGATAATATAAAAGCGCTTACATGAGTCGTGGCATAACAGGCATATCAAAACCTGACGCGTTTCGTCCGCATGGACTTAGTCCGCATATACTGCAGCTGAAGTCTATGCGGACAAAACACGTCGGATTTTGATATGCCTGTTATACCACGACTCATGTAAGCGCTTTTATATTATCTGTCTACACCTGTCTACAATTTTTTCTGCACTCAATCATTTTTTTTTCACTTTTTTTTGTGTGGAATATTTTTCACATATACATATATCCGTTTATAGTCTTTGGACTTTTAAGGGCTCCCTTTGCACTATTTAGGTCTGTTTGGGTCTACAGACACATCTGTGTCCTTATATACAGTTCTATTGTGTTTATTCTCACTTTTTCAGTGGAGACACGTTTTATTAAAACTTTATTGTGCAGTCTGACTCCCAGATGACCATTCTGGTTTGTCTTGCCCAATAACGAACATCACGTTTTTTTAGCGCCACATTTTGTTATTTATTCTCTAGGGTGTTATAAAAAAAAAAAATATATATATATATATATATATATATATATATATATATATATATATATATATATATATATATATATATAAAATGTTTAGGGGTTTTAAGTAGTTTACTAGCAAAAAAAAAAACAAATTTTAACTTGTAAACAACAAGTCTAAAAAAGAGGCTCAGTCCTTAAGTGGTTAATGTACTATTTCTTTTGCAAAAATAAAACAGTTTTCCGTTTATTCTACACATGCTTACCTCACTGTCTTCAAGGCTGTTTAAAAACACTTCTCCATTACTTCTGCCTTACTTCCTGGACAGTCTATGGGTCATGACACAGGAAGTTTACTATCCAACCTCATTAGCACACACCCTGCATCATCTACCCTCCTACCTACCACCCACTTCCAAGTGCTTGTTTTTTTAAATGAAATGCAATCAATTAGTGATCACTATTCTCTACTATGCTCTACTTTACATAACCCAGGACACACTTCTCCAGTTTTCAATACTACAGCTCTGATCCACATATGTTGTTATCTGATCTCTCATCTCCTGCACATTTCAGAATGCCACATGAACGATCTATGTAAGATTAAAATTAAGGTAGAAAAAAAATGATGCCTGTGTATTTAGTAGAGAACGGTGATCACTGACTGATTGCATTTTATTTAAAAAATGTGCACCTGGAAGTGGGTGGTAGGTAGGAGGGTAGATAATGCAGGGTGTGTGCTAATGAGGTCAGCTGGTCAACCTCTTTTTGTGTCATGACCTAAAGTCATGATAATAAAGTAAAGCAGAAGTAATGGAGCAGTGTTTTTAAACAGCTGTGAGGACAGTGAGATAAGCCTGTGTAAAATAAACAGAAAGCTGTTTTATTATTGCCAAAGAAGTACATTAATGCTATATTGGTACATAGGGGAGCTGGAATTTAGAGGGAAAAAAAAGGTGAACAAAGGTGAACTTTTGCCTTTATAGACAAAATAAAGAAAAAAGAGGTTATCATATAATAAACAGTGATATTAACCCTATACATTTACCAGGAGCCAATATTTCTCATTATAGTGATCCTTTAAGGTATTAATACTGGTAGAGAGGATGGGGAATGATTATGTAATATTCTGGTGTGAACTTGTCATTGTCTTGTGAAAAACAAAATATTGTTTAAATGAATCCTGGGCAGACAGTTATATACAAAGATTTATGAAAGTCCTGCCCACTGGATTAGCAAGTAAAACATGGCAATAAATAAATATATATATATTTTTTTTAAGGAACAAGATTATCCGGTTCCTAGGTTTCAATCACCTCAAGCAGATGCTAATGAGTGTTGGTTTAGGCGTTCTTTAACAGATTAGCTGCTTGTTACAAAGTGCTAAATATGTATGAATGCTTATTTCAATATGCTGTTACACAGATTGAGCAACACTGTGAGGAATGAAGCAATGAGCTGGGTGGGAATTAAGTGTAATTACTTCCTTCAAAGGCCTAGTTTAATTCTTTTCAACAAATTACCTGTGCTTTCACTGCTCTTCACATCACATACCTCAGTGAAATATGTTCCTGTGTATCATCTTTTTCCATGGAAGTGCTAATTGGCATTTTATTTTAAGTAGATTGATTCATGGGCTCTAGTCTCAGTTTACAATGCCTTCTATTGCTACCAGTTGCCTGTTCATTTAGCTCTTCTAATTTTACCATTTACATAGTTTTAAGTGCATAGAATTTGTATTTGCTATGACTAATAATAGTACAGTATGACAGAGGGACATTATGAAACTAATATTTCATTAACTTCTGTGAATAGAGGTTTGAGATCATACCTACACAGGGGTTAAAAATAAGCCAGCCTACCAGTCAGTACTGGTATCTAGGGAAGAGCACATATGCACTGGTTCGATTCACATGGGGTTTGGCAAATCCTACTTGAAATCCACAAAACCTTAACTGAACATCAAACTCCTCTGAAGTCTATGGGGAGGTGAATCTTGCTAGTAAGTTGTGCCCATTTTTAGTGCCAATAGGCAAACTATTATTATAAAAAAGACATGTAAAGCTGGACATTGCCATGGGGGGCATGTAAAGATGCAATCCAAATTTGGACAATGGGAACACCTGGGATTCCAGTAGAGTTGCCACCTTTTTGTCAAGCCAAACCCGAACACTTCAGCAGCGCACACCAATTTTTTTTTTTTTTTGTAGTAGTACATTAAATGTATTACAAAGCAATGCACAGCAATTTTGTGATTAAATAACATTTCTAATCATATGGAGTTAATTACAGGAGTTCCCCTTTACATCAGAGTCAACATAGTTCCCCTTTTACATCTGAATGCACAGGGTTTGTTCCACTTTACATCTGATTCTGCAGTTTTCCCTTACATCTGAATCCACAGAGTTTCCCTTTATATCTGAATCTACAGGAGAGGAGTGCGGAGGGTATGATGGGGGCAGTATGTACAGGAGAGGAGTGCAGGGGGTATGATGGGGGCAGTATGTACAGGAGAGGAGTGTGGAGGGTATGATGGGGGCAGTATGTACAGGAGAGGAGTGTGGAGGGTATGATGGGGGCAGTATGTACAGGAGAGGAGTGTGGTGAGTATGATGGGGCAGTATGTACAGGAGAGGAGTGTTGAGGGTATGATGGGGCAGTATGTACAGGAGAGGAGTGCAGAAGGTATGATGGGGCAGTATGTACAGGAGAGGAGTGTGGAGGGTATGATGGGGCAGTACGTACAGGAGAGGACTGTGGTGGGTATGATGGGGGCAGTATGTACAGGAGAGGAGTGCGGAGGGTATGATGGGGCAGTATGTACAGGAGAGGAGTGTGGAGGGTATGATGGGGCAGTATGTACAGGAGAGGAGTGCGGAGGGTATGATGGGGCAGTATGTATAGGAGAGGACTGTGGTGGGTATGATGGAGCAGCATGTACAGGAGAGGACTGTGATGGGCATGATGGGGCAGTACATACAGGAGAGGACTGTGGTGGGTATGGTGGGGACAGTACTTACAGGAGAGGTGAACGGAGGGGATGATGGGGGCAGCATGTACAGGAGAGGACTGTGGTGGGTATGATGGGGGCAGTACTTACAGAAGAGGAGTACGGAGGGTATGATGGGGGCAGTACATACAGGAGAGGAGTGTGGTGGGTATGATGGGGGCAGTATGTACAGGAGAGGAGTGTGGTGGGTATGATGGGGGCAGTATGTACAGGAGAGGACTGTGGTGGGTATGATGGGGCAGTATGTACAGGAGAGGACTGTGGTGGGTATAATGGGGGCAGTACGTACAGGCGGGGACTGTGGTGGGTATGATGGGGTAGTACGTACAGGAGAGGACCGTGGTGGGGATGTTGGGGCAGTACGTACAGGAGAGAACTGTGGTGGGTATGATGGGGGCAGTACGTACAGGCGAAGACTGTGGTGGGTAGGATGGGGGCAGTACATACAGGAGAGGAGTGTGGTGGGTATGATGGGGGCAGTATGTACAGGAGAGGAGTGTGGTGGGTATGATGGGGGCAGTATGTACAGGAGAGGACTGTGGTGGGTATGATGGGGCAGTATGTACAGGAGAGGACTGTGGTGGGTATAATGGGGGCAGTACGTACAGGCGGGGACTGTGGTGGGTATGATGGGGTAGTACGTACAGGAGAGGACCGTGGTGGGGATGTTGGGGCAGTACGTACAGGAGAGAACTGTGGTGGGTATGATGGGGGCAGTACGTACAGGCGAAGACTGTGGTGGGTATGATGGGGGTAGTACTTACAGGAGAGGAGTGTGGTGGGTATGATGGGGGCAGTATGTACAGGAGAAGAGAGTTGAGGGTATGATGGGGGCAGTATGTACAGGAGAGGAGTGTGGATTGTATGATGGGGGCAGTATGTACAGGAGAGGAGTGTGGAAGGTATGATGGGGGCAGTATGTACAGGAGAGGACTGTGGTGGGTATAATGGGGGCAGTACTTACAGGAGAGGAGTGTGGTGGGTACGATGGGGGCAATATCTACAGGAGAGGAGTGTGGATGGTATGATGGGGCAGTATGTACCTTTCACTGAATCAGCAAAACAAAAGCTCCTGAAAGTTTACAGCTTTCCACCCCAGGAGACTTTTGTCATATAAAAAACTCAGCTCACCTCTCCCTGCATGTAGCCATTCCGACAGTAGTTACAGTGAGCTCCGCCTCCCGATTCTCTCCCACACCACACTAGTGATTAGGGGTGGGGGGAGGTTAAGTCAGAGAGACCCTGCAGGAGACTGGAGGGGGGGAGGGGAGAGAGAGACAGAAAGGAGCTCCGGATCCTCAACACACACCACAGGCACAGTGTATTTAGAAGAAATGCCTCTTCTGCTGTCTCCACAGTGGCAGGTGTATTAATGTTCCCCCTGCCCGAATGGTTTGTCCATGGTCTGCGCTGAGTAATGTGCCCGGGTGTCAAGCAGTAGAAAACCTGGGCACATAATTCAAGACCTGGACTGTCCGGGTGAATCCCGGACAGGTGGCAACCCTAGATTCCAGCCTGTCAATTTATCTTGTAGCGCAAGAAAAAAAACAAATAAAACATGTCCAAATATAACAAAATTCCACTGTTGTGCAACTTTCAGTGACAGTTCATAGATTTCCAGTGACTTCAGTGACCACCACCTCTAGCTGGAATGCCTTCTCACCTCCAAAAGTTGGCCCCCACTACAGAGTCACACACGCCTGTAATTGTATCTCTCAGGATGTCTTGGGAAAACAACTCCTCCTCCTGGTGTTCCTGGACAAGACAGACCTCCTCCGGGGTTCTCACTATGTAGACCCCACTGCAGAGTCACCCATGCTTAGTGTATTTTCTCTCAGGATTTTTCGGGAACATGAATCCTCATCACAGTGCACATAGACAGCTCAGACCTCCTCCTGGGATCTCATTCAGTCATGTGTGGCCATATAAAACAAAGGCAAACCATAGTGCTCTCTGCTAATAACATTTATTAAAACTGTAACTTGGGGATAAAATACTCACATACAAATGTGAAAAACATGCATATCAATAATGATGTGAATGGAGAAAACGTCCTGAATAGCAGCACCTCGCACCTGTATGCATTACGCTCTCTAATGAGCTCCTTCGGCAGACCTGCTTCTTGCTTTCATCTAGTGTGAAGGCAACACCAACACCCAAGGACCAATTTTTCCACAACTGTTTAACAAGGGCATCAGATTAATTTTTTTTACATCAAGGCCAATTCTTGCTTTCATCAAGAGTACCTCTATAGGGTTACAGTGTGAAGGCACCACCAACACCCAAAGCCCAATTTTTCACACCTGTTACTTCTATCCAAATTCTGTGAAAGAGACACTAGACTTTATCTAAAAAAATGTGTTAATCATGGCCTGAGTGTCCTATAATTTAGCTTCTTCACATAAGGCTTGACAAAAAAGGTGAAACCTATAAGCCACGCACCCTGGATAAAACAATCAATAGCAAATAAATAATATAAATTTAAATATAATTTTAGATAAAGAGCAGCCCGTAGTGTAACCAATAGTCAAACAGTGAACAAGAAATTAAAAAATAAAATAATTTCATACCGCGCTCATTTACATGTGTTGCGTAGTGCGTGATATGTCACTTCCGCCTTTGTACTGGAACGTAGGTAGAATGCGATCTTGCGTGCCTGCTCCATTTTATGTGCTTTTTAAAGGATACTGAAATGTAAGTTACTACTTTTTTTATAAATAAAACTGGCTACAAGTTGCACTATGAGGAGTTCTCTCTTCTTTCCTTGATTTATGATCCTCATCTTTGTTTGGCTATTATATCGGCGAGGGTCACTTGCATCAGTGGATACATCTTCATACACATCTCTGCCTATTTGACAACTGTTATGGGTGTCTGATCAGTCTGGTGAGTAGGATTTTGCCTAAACCGATGGAAGATGGCACGTTTTTCTTCACTGATGTTGTATACATCACTGTGCACATTATTGAAGATCTGTTGGTGGTGGCTTATGGACTTTATTATTGCTAATTTTGTCATATTGCCAATTGTTATTTTTGTTATTTTTTTGTCACATGTAAATGTACCGAGTTCACTAAATTGTGGCCTCATCATAGCAACTGGAATATAAGTATACATGAAATGTGTGTGAGTAAGCACACATAATATTAAAACATTTGTTAAAACATACAAAATAAAGTGCATCACGAATGCAGTGAAAATTATATAGGTAAAAAGACTGAAAAAGGAAAACTAATAAGGAGTCCCAAATGCACAGTCCATGTATATATAGGATAAAGCAGAAACCAAAATCCATGCTTCATATCGCTGAAAAAGCCACAGGGGAAAGGTGATGATCCTTCACATAAGATAAATCCTGCTCCACACCAAGGTGAGAGTAAGTAATCCTGCTTACCAGCTTCCCTTGACCACTATAAAATGGTCTCACCAAACACAGGAAAATAGGTCTCCCCAGGAATTGGCCAATCCCCAGACGATGTCCTTTTAGTGACAAAACATGTAGGGTGGGGCCTAAGACAGTGACATCATCACACTATACCTCCCAAGAGTTTGACAAACAAGCAAAGCAGGAAGTAGAGTGAAGCTCGTAGGGACGCCACGGTCCTAGTACAGAGACATGCTGTTTTGTTGATTCCATCTTGTAAGTGCAACTGTTTTATACCATTAAATTTGGAATTTTAAAGTACTGCACTATGGGAGCATTTATTTTTATTTTTCATCTCTGAGTTCCATCTGCAAAGCGGAGATCCCGGCCATTACTAAAGGTTCCTGGGGAGACCTATTTTTGCATTTTTTTTATGCAAATCTCATGATGGGCCCATGGGAGACCAGGTATATATGGGAACACAACCTGTTCGCAGCTCACCTGGTCTTCTATGGGTGCTACATCGATGATGGTCCTCTTCATACTGTACAGAAATTTCTATCTCACTAAAACTCCAACACCTTTAGTCTTTCTTTTACTTCGGAAATATATACCACCTCTCTTTGTTTTTTGGACTTAGAACTCAGTCACCAAGAGTCCACGACTATAGCTCAAAGTTACACCTAGCCCACATCAGGGAATTCTTTTTTACATTTCACTACCTGTCACCATTTCACTACCTGTCCTCTGTTCCTGTCGGTCTTTCAACGGCTGCAGGAGAAGGATCGGTTCTCCTATATGCCGCCCCGCCGGCCCTCCTATCCAGCCAGGAGGCAAGCAGTCATCCATACACAAGACCACCAGCTCCGCCTCCCAACTTTGCCCCCCCGACCCTGGCTCCCACTTCCTGCCTCAAGGCTGTTCCTGCCGCCGGATTGGTAGGAGAAAAGCTCCCTGCCCGAGGCCGCTCTTGGTAAGCCACCATCTCTCTGTCACAGCAGAGAGTAAAAGAATACACTACCCAGTGAGTATAGTGTTCCAGGTGTGCTGCTGACTATCACTTTGCTTCCTTTCATACTACCCCCCCTCCCATCATGCTGTCTCCCCACACTGCCCTCCACTGCCTCCCTCCCATCAAAAACTGTAAAAAAAAAACTATAAAAAATAAAATTATAAAATGAAAATGGTAAAAAAATAATAAAAAAATAAAAAAAAACTACTGACCCAATTCTCTGCCCTACTGACCCCATCCACTGCCCTACTGGCCACGTACACTGCCCTACTGACCACATCCACCGCCCTTCTTACCCCGTCCACTGCCCTACTGACCACATCCACCACCCTACTGACCATGTCCACCGCCCTACTGACCCCATCCACAACCCTACTGACCCCGTCCACTGCCTTTTCTGTCCACATCCACTGCTCTACTGATGTCCACTGCCTTACTGACCCCGTCCACCGCCCTACTGAACCAATTCACCGCCCTACTGACCATGTCTGCTGCCCTACTGACCTCGTCCACCGCCCTACTGACCCCGTCCACCTCCCTACTAATCACGTCCACTGCCCTACTGACCATGTTCACTTCCCTACTGACATCATTCCCAGTCCACAATGACACCACTGGCCGAACTAGGGTTGCAAAGGTCACACTTGTGACTGGGCCCTGGCCTTCCGCTACCATGGTGAAGCCCAAGACTGAAGGACTGCACAACATGTGAAAGGGATCCGCTGTGGGCCGTAAAAAGTCATATGATCAGTTGGAAGGGCTTCGGGCTTAGAGGGAATGGCTCAGGTCGGAGGTCGGGGGGACCTTCATGATTTCTTACACCAGGGCCCTGAAGGTTCTAGTTACGCCTCTGGCTACAGCAAGACCGACACTTAAAAACCACTATTAGTACAGTGCCACAATTTGCCTATAGGAAGGCTCTGAATATAAAAGGCAAAGTCGCTCCTAGCAAATCTGCCCAATCTACATCCAATAACATTCAACTAACACTCATCCCTCTGGTGGGCATGTTTCAGTGTAAGAAATCCCTGTGCTTGACTTGTGCTTACATTCAACATGGTCAAAAATCTTTTACCCATAAGGGTAAGACATACACATTCAACACCTTCCATAACTGTTCTTCCATGTTTGTGGTTTACTGTCTAGCTTGCCATTGTGGCATGCTATATGTGGGCCATACAATCAGGGCCCTTCAAGACAGATCTGGGGAACATTGCACATTTGTCTATGCTGGTCTCCCTAAACAAAGTGTCCCCTGCCACTTTCTGGAATATCATAAACAATCATCAAAAGATCTAAAAGTTTGGGTCCCTGAATCAATTCCAGACAAATTTTCCCCAGCAGAACGTTTCAAAAGGCTGTGTCATCAGGAAACGTTTTGGATTATCACTTTTGATACCATGTCGCCTAGAGAATTGAATGAGGAGATCCAAATCATCACTGTTATTTAACAAGTGCTGGTGTGATCCCCTCGATCATTCCTCTGTGGGTCACCTGGTCATTGGTGACTGGACACCCAGGGTCTCCACTACACAGCTAGTTTTGGGCAACAAACAAAAATCCCCCCTCCCCCATCCCAAACCCCCCCTCTTTTCTCTTTTGTAAAATATTGCATTCCCTCTAGAAAGTATTGGGATAGAAAGATCCTTTTTCATGTACTCACTAGTATACATGTGTCTGTTGCACATGTACATGTTTACAACTACACATATGTGCAGGTATGTCAGTATGTACATGCATGAACATTTATCGTATTGTGCACATGTATGATTATATGTGTGCACACATATGTACCCAGTATGCATTACCATCATTATCCATTATCAATTTATCATTTGAAGATTTGATTTATCCTTTCAAGAAATACTGTTGGTCATGATATCATTTATAACAGATATACCCTTAATATTATATCTAGCACAGAGTCATCTCCTTCCTCTATTTTCACCATTTCATTATTTCAATGTTATTACCTCATTATAATTTATAATAATTGATTGATTACCAATTGTTAATAATTTAATAATATTTTTTTAATAAAAATAATAATAAATACAAATACGGTATATTTTCTATAGGTAATTAATATACTCATACAAATGTATTCATTTAATATCTGAGGTATACATTTATACATTATATATTTATATATATAATTGATTAATGATTTGATCACTCTCTTCAAACGTCATAAAATTATCATTATCCACTATTAATCAGCAAGCTTTTTACTCATATTCACAGTCACTACGGTTTACAACCATCTACCTCTTTAAATCTGTCCATTTGATTGATGGGCCAGCCAGCCCATCCAATCTCTATCTCTTCTGTATTTAAGACTGCCAGGTTTGCCAGCCAATCATGGTCTGATGAAGAAGATGTAGCTTCAAAATGCATTACCATTCTTCATCCATGCCACTGTGAATAATCACTGTTCCTGTGATGTCACGTCATCTTGCCATGTTACGTTTCAAGCTGGTCACGGCCGTGACCAGCTGTTTTTCCATTTCCTGCTTTCTGTTTTCCAGCCTCCTCTGGATCTCTGTAAGATCACACCAGTGCCCCAGGCTGCAAGGGACAATAGGACGCCAAATAGGACGTTTATGAGACTCCAGGACTGCCGATTTTCTCATCGAACTCATCTAATTTAACGTGTGTTACTACTTGTTTTTATCAAATATATGATTTATACTGCACTTAGTCTGGCGCCCCTCTGTTCCCATTTCTATACATGGTACAGATGCGTCACTTTACAGGCAGACTAAGGCACTATAATTAAAGGATTTTTTCATTTTTATTGTTTCACTTTAAGCATCTTTAAAATCACTGCTCCTTTAAAAACAATCTTTTTTAAAAGTTTTTTTTTTGCATTGGTACACCCAGGGCAGTAGCCGAGCCCCCTACCCTTTTTATGGCCACTAACTGTCATATGAGCCTTCAAAATGGGGACTTTTGATTTTTCCTGTTCAGGTCCCATAGACTTAAATGGGGTTCGTCATTTGGGTTCTAACTTTTGTGATGTTTGAGTGTTCTGGCGTGAACCGAACCGGGGGTGTACGGCCCAACTCTATTAGGGACCATAGACTGTAAAGTTTTGTGAGGGCATAGACTGATGTCAATGTACAATATTTATGTAAAGCGCTGTGTAAATTGACTGCACTAAACGTACCTGTAATTAATAATAAACAAATGAAATAACAGGCACACTGAGAACAATTTATACAAAATATCTGAGAAAAACTTTGTCTCAACTGGAATCAACAGTCAATCAATCAATTTTAAGTTTTCTTTTCTAAGCTTTATGGAAAATATATACGCCAGTTGAGGTAGAATTTGTCAAAATGGGGCAAAGTACAAGTGATTAATTACTGGGCACACAGGCCACACAACATGTTGGGGCATTTTCAGCAAATAAAAAGCCAATAAATTAAACTCTGATATTGGTTTCTTCATTTTAAAAAAGCTGGTGGGGTTCTTTTTCAAAATGGGGATTGGTTGAAGTTATTTAAAACAGTATATTAGGTACCACAGTATTTCAGGGGATTTTCTGTATAGCAAAATAATTAAATGTCAATGTAAATTTCATGATTTTTAAATGTCTGGTGTTGGTCCTGTTTAACCATTTCCTGCCAAGCCACTGTACATATACGACCGGGTGGACAAATGCCATTTCGGGAGGACTTAACCATACATCATCCCCTGTTGTTTCTTGTGTGATATGATACAATGGCTGGCTGCTCTGATATCACTATAGGTCAGTACCACCAGCAGTATAATGTCACCAGACCAGTGCTGCCAGTCAGTATCCCTAATCATTGCCGCACCAGTCAGTGTCCCTAATCTCCAGCACCCACTCACAATGTCCCTTATCACAGCTGCACCAGTCAGTGTCCCTGATTACTGACACACTAGTTATATTGTCCTTAATCACAGCCACAGCAGTGCCATTTTCCCTGATTATCACCACACCAGTGCCAGTGTCCCTGATCACCATCACACCAGTCATAGTGTCACCATAAGGACTTGTTCACATGTGCAATGCTCCCTGAAGAGCCATCTCTATTCAGATTGTGCCATTTTCCGGGAAGTGAGAAGGCATTTCATGGCCTACTCACCACCTGCTTTAACCCCGTGGACCCTGCACAAGCACCCCAATTTACTCGAAAAGGTGATGATCAATGGGCCTACAGGGTGTACGACTCCTTTCACAGCTGCAAATTAAAGCATTGAAACTGTGGCATGTGCAAAGCTCTGGCCACTGCCTCTGCAGCTAAAGAGGGTAGCGATTCAGGAACAGTAAAACTGTGGCTCAACCATAAGGTTTTACGATCCCCCAACCTCACATGTTAATGAGCCTGAATAATGCAGTCAGTGACAGTTCTCTGATCACTACCATACCAACCACAGTATCACCAGACCAGTGTAGCTAGAATCAGTATTCATGATTTCCACCACACCAAACTATGTCAAACCAGTCTCAATGTCACCAGACCAGTGTACGCCAGCAACAGTGTTCCATACCACCACCACATTATTCACAGTGTCACCACACCAGTGAAAGCCAGCATTGGTGTCCCTAAATTTTATTACACCAGTCCCAGAGTCACCAGACCAGTGTATAACTGCAATCTTGAAACCACAGGAACTCCTTTGTTCTTCCTTTCCTCAGCCTCCTGTACTTCCTCTCCAGTGAACATGGCCTTTCTGGGGGCAGCCACATACCAGTAGGCTAGGCTTGCTTGCCTTTGAGGAACTGGGACTGCTACACTAAGTATATTCCATGACCTCTCGTACAGAGGCAAGCATTAGAGTAGAGTACATTGTTTATTTTCACAATTGGTTGATTTGTGTGATACACAAGATAAAATAACGGTTATTTACGAAAGGCAAATCCACTTTGCACTACAAGTGCCATCGTTGTAAATCTGAGGGGTAGTTCTGAAATGAGGGGAAGCTCTGCTGATTTTATCATCCAATCAGGTGCAAGCTAAAATGCTGTTTTTTATTTTCCTTGCATGTCCCCCTCGGATTTACAGTGACTGCACTTGCAGTGCACTTGTAGTGCAAAGTGGATTTGCCTTTCGTAAATAACCCCCAATACCCGATAATAATCAGTCCAGACAGTGAAAAATGTCTCACACATCTGAGGAGGAGGAGCAGAATGTGTTTTGGGTTGTCACTCCAATTACGCCCATGCTGTGTGTGTGAAATATTTTATTTAACTTTCAACATCGTGTAGAAAAAAAAAAATAATAATTTTCCTTCTGTATTTTAGTACAGTAGTCAGGGAATTAGATGTGTAATTTATGCCCCTTGAAAGTCTAAAGGTGCTTCTTCGATTTTGGGCATCTCTATGTGGTTAGGCTGTGAAAAAGTCTCACGCATGTGGAATTGCCATACTCAGGAGGAGTAGCAAAATGCATTTTGTAGTGTAATAAGTATGCCTATGATGTGTTTCAGAAATATCTTATTAATTGACAACTTTGTGTAAAAAAAAAAAAAAAAATTCATTACGTTTTTTCCCTGCATTTTCGAAAAACTTGTGGCAAAAAAATTGATTTTCAAAAGACTCACTATACCTTGGAGTGTTTTCTTTCCAAAATGTGGTCATTTTGTGAGTGTTTCCACTGTCCTGGTGCTGCAGGGTCTCCAAAAAATGTAATAGGTAGTCAGGAAATAAACTCTTACACAGCTTAGGGAACTGAATGCATGGCTAAAGACCTGGTGTAAGAGGGAAGGATTTGGGTCTCCAGAACACTGGGCTGACTTTTCAGGGTAGGATAGGGGTACAAACTATTTATTAAAGATATTTTCACCTAAATGGAAGGTGGTCTGCTGTGCTGGGGAATAGTTTTATGGGAATGCTGGAAGATAATTTAAGGGGGAGGGTGAATCTGAATATAATGGGGCAGACTGATTAGACAGGGGTTACATAGTTACATAGTTAGTCAGGTTGAAAAATGTCCTTCTAGTTCAATCAATAAAAGTGGAAAAAAAATCTCATATACACAATCCTGTACCCACAGTTGATCCAGGGGAAGGCAAAAAACCCCAGCAAAGCATTTTCCAATTTGCTCCAGCAGTAGAAAACATTAATTCCTGATCCCCCGAGAGGCAATCAGATGTCATTCTCTAATGGTGGGTGCAATGGAGGAAGATAGGGGTAGGGCTATGGCAGGTGATAAGAAAGGTTCATATGTTACAAACAACCATTGAAAATGGTACTATTTGTACTACAAAAAAATATGCAAAATACATGTGCAAAATGTGACAATGGATTAAAGTGTTTGCTCACCAATGGCAGAAGTATGCCAAGCAAAATTGGTGAGTTGGAAGCTTTGGTGCATGAAAGATTTAATAGGTATTTGTCAGGGATACCACAGGCATCCAGCAGGGGTGACCAGATCAGTTGGGTGCACCTAAAGGAATCAGGACCAGATGAGTAAATGAAAATATATTTATTAATATAATGACACTTCTAATACCAACACCAGTAAATCATAAACAAGCAAGTGGAAAGTAAATGTAACACAGCCAAAACCCCATATACTAACCTAATTAACTATATTCAAGTGGGCAGGAACACACATGAGCAAAACAGTACAGGGACAAGAGACAAGGGAAACAGGAAGCCAGAAACTGGGAGCTTGAAGCCAGTTAGTGGGAGCAGGAAGCAGGTTCCAGGGGACAGGTCTCTGGATCAGGAACGGATCAGACTCAGGCAAGGACACGGCTTGCAGGGAAAATACTGAAGCACTGGACCTCAGTGAAAGGTGGGCTTATATACCCCCAGCAGTTCATATCAGTTGCAGCCGAATTTCCTGAATAGTCCATCTGCTGGGAGCCACCCGCCGGTGGACACTGGAATTGCATCCTATGGATCTTGGAGCCACAGTGCCACCAGCAGGTGAGTTCTTTCCTGACAGTATTCTCCTCTAAGGAGTGGCCTCAGGACTCTCCAAACAGCAATAGCTGAACAAGTCTATAAAAATCCATAAAAGACAGTCTTCTGTTACGTAAGTCCAGAGAAAATGTTCCTCATAGTCTGAAGTGGTGCTGGGTTCCAAGCAAGCGGCTCTACTGCCAAGATCTGTCAATAGGTAAAGTGTCCCACCACCCGGGTCAGGTGACTGGCTGGGTATCCCACTGTTGGGGTCAAGCAACTGGCTGGGTGTCCTGCTGGCCAGATTCCCTGAGATGTACAGCATTTGACACTCCAAGTCCCTCAAAACAGAAGATACCCCAATGCTGAGCTTCCACGTGTGCAAACTTAGCCCCAAACAATGGAGACATATAGAACAAACATTTGTAGCTGAAGGCGATTTGAGCTCTCTTCTTTTAGCACAATTAATGGCCGTGTCTCGGAATGTAACTCACCCCACAATTTCAGCAGCCCTATTGATGTGGAAAATTTTCTCAGAAAAAACTACTGTAAAGCCTTACGACCAGCATCTCCGAGTTCCAATAGAAATATTTACATTTATAATCCCAGAGCTATCCCTTAAGCATTGGACTTCTATTCAAAGTCAGTCCCTGACATCACTAATGCACAATAATCAACTCCTGCCACTCTCAACTCTACAAACCAAATACCACATACCCCCCAAGGCTCATTTACGTACAGACAAATGGCCTCTTACCTGCAAAAAAATCCTACTCGGCACTACAGCTGCCTAAACAGGCATGGGCTTTTTGGTCCTCTGACTCACTTAAACTGAATGGTATCACAATTCTTTATGGCCTACTACAGGACAAAACTACATTTGTTAAAAATGCAGCCCTTAAGAGATGGGAAAGAGATCTGCAGACCTCATTCTCTGACTACCAGTAGTACCAAACCATTCATTACAATCAAAGTCTTCCCAATGCATCAACTATTGGGAACTGTCCCAAAAACTCCATAACAAATGGTAGCTAACCCCAGTCCAACTGTGCAAATTTGCTAATCTTGATGACGATCACTGTTAGAGGGGACATTTCCGTACAGGCTCCCTTCTCCACATTCTTTCCTTTATATCAGAGATCACAGGAATACTAACAAACCCTTTGCCTTCCTTAGCCATTCTTAGCATGGAAATCGATCTCTTCCCACATAATTGTAGGACTCTAGTTATGCACATACTATTTGCCACTAGGCTGCTAATTATGCGCAAATGGAAAAGTTCCACAATTCAAAACATTTTAGGTGTCAAATTCCAACTCAACCTGGTAAAAGAATATAAATTCTGTTCTGCCATAAACTCCAACACACATGTAAAATTCATAAACACTTGGAAACCATGGCTTCTTGTCCAGAATGTAAATGGGTAAACCATACTTGCTCTAATTACTTTATTTGCTATGTCAGATATCTTCCAAAAGATCCCTGATTAATGCACTAATACTTGTTTTAATGTGAATCTGATACAAACTTATATACCACCTATGTACATTTTTTCTCACGATTGGTATGTTCAACATTTCTGCATGCAATGGTTTTTACATACATTATATTTGTTATTGCCTCTGTCTTTTCATCAAAAACTAATAAAAAAAAAATAGTAAAATGAACTTGGCTCATCCTATTGCCCCAAACAATGTCTTTCAGCCCTTAGGTCAATACATTGCTTCTCACACTGTGTCAATCATTGGGAGATGATGCTCAAAATCACCCATAGGTGGTACTACACCCCAGTTCGACTAGCTACATTTCCCCCCCAATCTTTCCACGAATGCTGGTGCAAGTGTGGACAAATTGGAAACTTACTACACATTCTGTGGAACTGCCCCAGTTTGACAAGCTTCTGGAAACAAATTTTCTGTATGCTGTCATACATTACAGGGATACTAATACCTCCAAATCCTAGTCTAGCTATCCTTAACCTAGGAATAGATTCTTACCCATATCCTCCTAGCAGCCCAAAGGATAATACTTAGGAAATGGAAATCCCAAGAGTCCCCGAATGTCTCAGAAGTTGTACACTCGGTTCAGTTAAATCACCAATATGAACACTTAGAGCCCTTTCTTACTGGGGCAGTGCGGGCGTCGGCGGTAAAGCCACGCTATTTTTAGTGCCGCTTTACTGTTGTTTTAGCGGCGCTTTTCAGCCGCTAGCTTTGCTGCCAGTTCTGCAGCGGTGCCCATTCAGTTCAATGGGCAGGAGCGGTTTAGGAGCGGTGTACATACCGCTCCTTCACTGCTCCAAAGATGCTGCTTGCAGGAGTTTTTTTTAACGTCCTGCAAGTGCACCGCTCCAGTGTGAAAGCCCTCCTGCAACAAAGGTTTTTATAATCCTTGCAATGTACATAGATTATCCAGAAGGAAATGTTTTTTTCTCAACAAAAGTGGAGTTATGCTTTAAGGCTGAATTAACACCTCAGAGTTTTGAATCGCGGGCAGATTTGCCACGATTTTGCCCTCGATTTCAAAGAACCGAGGTGTGAATAACAAATCGCAGAATGTACATTTGGGATGCCATTCATTTAAATGGCAGCTAAAATTGTGATGCGGTTCTGCCGCGATTGTCACATGCTGCAATTGCGACAAACCGCACTGCGTGAAGCTTGTCAACCAGAAAAAAACTCTACTTTTGGGCAACTTGCTTCATGCGATGCAGGTTGCCGCGAGTGCGGTGCAATTTATCGCACAGCAGAACCGCATAGCAATTTTAGGTGTCATTCAAATGAATGGCATCGCAAATGTGTGTTCTGCAATTTTTCATTCACACCTCGGCATTTCGAAATTGATCCAAAATGCTGAGGTGTAAATGCAGCCTAAGTGAGCACATTTTCCAAGGCTGAGGTCTGCTTTCCAAGATTTAGACTGAAAGGGATTATTGGAATCAAAGAACACAGAACTGAAATGGGCAATACGTTTAAAAGTCCCATGGGCAAAACGTTTAAAAGTCTAAAAATAAAACATTTACAGAATGGCTCCCAGCCAAAGTAAAAAAAAGCTATAAAATAATAAGAAAAGTGAAATTAAGGAAAATAAAGGAAAACTATCATCATTTAAATGTTACATGAAATATAATAGAATATGTAAAAAGGAAATCAAGGCCGCAAAAATTCAAAATGAACCACAGATTGCAAATGAGAGTAGGAAAAACCCTAGAAAATTCTACCAAGGTTAGATTATTTTTTTGTTTCTGCTCTCCTTTTAGCCAATGTAGTAGCGTCAGAGCTTGGTCAGATTACCTGGTCTGATCATGCCCCAGTTTTTGTGGACCTTTTGTGGGATCTGTATCGGACGCATTCACCCTGTGGGAGGCACACAAGGCCTACTTTCGGGGGCAGTGCTTTTTTGAGAGATCTCACCTAAAAAAGAGATGTAGCTGCTCAAAAACTATCATTGTTGGCTCAGCTGAGATCTGCGGAATGTCTCCTTGTGCTGTCCCCCATGGTGGCTCGTCTTCGTGCTGTGACCTTATTACGTAATTAACTCAAATCTAATGCTTTAACTGGTATAGCTAAGTCTTTGGTGTGGGCAAAACAAAATTTGAATATAAATATTCTTATAAGCCCCATAGAATGCTAGTCTCAAGACTTAATCCACGTCCCTTTCATTCCTTTCCTGACCTCCTATTATTACCCAATGGTATGCCTACACATTGCGCCCAGTCTATGGCTAGGGCCTTTGGTGAGTTCTGTAACAAACTACTGTATTTATCGGCATATAACACGCACCCTAAGTTTAGGAGGGAATTTTAAGGAAAAAACTTTTTAAGGAAAAAAACTTACATTTAAGTGCCCATCAATGCAGCCTTATCAGTGTCCATCTGCAGCCTTGTCAGTGTCCATCTGCAGCCTTGTCAGTGTCCATCTGCAGCCTTGTCAGTGTCAATCTGCAGCCTTGTCAGTGTCCATCTGCAGCCTTGTCAGTGTCCATCTGCAGCCTTGTCAGTGTCATTTGCAGCCTTATCAGTGTCCACCTGCAGCCTTGTCAGTGACATTTGCAGCCTTATTAGTGTCCACCTGCAGCCTTGCAGCCTTGTCAGTGTCCATCTGCAGCCTTGTCATTGTCCATCTGCAGCCTTGTCAGTGACATTTGCAGCCTTGCCCAGGCTGCAGTTAAACTGCAGTGACTTGTCAGTGCCACTGCAGTTTGAAAATGGCACCGCCTGCGCCGAGATACACAGAGCCGGCTCTTCTCAGCTCTTCTCGGATCCTCTCGTAGTCCCGCCCAGACTGGGCGTGACTGTGAGCGGAGCCGAGCGCCGCCCATATACATACATAGCCGAGTGTACTCGGCTATTTTCGGCTAGCTCCGCTCACAATCACGCCCAGTCCCTGTGTTATGTCCATCATAGGGTGGGACTGGGCGTGACTGTGAGCGGAGCTAGCCGAACTTAGCCAAGTACACTCGGCTATCTATGTATATCGGCGGCCGGCTCGCTCCGCTCACAAACAGTGGGGGGGGAACGTCGGGATTGGCGTATAACACGCACCAACGATTTTCCCCTGATTTTAAGGGGAAAAAAGTGCGTGTTATACGCCGATAAATACGGTATATAATTGCTTAACTCCAGCCCATTATCCTCCCTTTAAAAGGGTTGTAAACACTAGAAGTTTTTCACCTCAATGCATTCTATGCATTGAGGTGAATAACTTCTTGTAGTGCACCAGCCCCCCAGAGCCCCCCTTTTACTTACCTGATCCCGATCGTTCCTTTGCCAGGGACGAGCACACCCGCTCCAGCCGGTGACTCGGGTCCTGATTGGATAGATTGATAGCAGTGCAGCCATTGGCTCTGGATGCTTTCAATCAAATCCAATGACGTGGGAGCTGGGGGGCGGAGCTGAATCAATAGACGCAGCAGCAGGAGACGGGAGCGCACCCGCACGGGTGCCCCAAAGGAGAGCGGCTCTCCAATGGGGCACTCGAGAAGAGGAACAGAGGAGGTAAGTATGACATGTTTGTTTTTTTTTTTAAATAAAAAGAAACCTTTAGTTATCCTTTAAACAAATGGCTCCTGACACATTCCTAGCAGACATATGCTTGCCCAAATTGTCCACTACTGATCTTCAGAAATGGAATGCTTCCATTACTATGGAAGAGCTCACTGCCATTGTCAATCAAGGACCTGCCTACACATAAATCCCCCGGCCCTGACAGGCTCCCTTATTTGTATTATAAAACTTATCTTCATGTTGTTGCTCCTCACCTACTTACCCTCTATAATTCCCTTCTTCAGGGAAAGGTCCCCCAGTCTTCCTTTGTACATTCTTATATTACGGTTATACCAAAACCGGGTAGGGACCCATCCATGTCTAATAATTACAGACCGACTGCACTCCTCAATTCGGACTACAAGATTTTTACAAAAATCCTAGCGAACCGCCTATCCCAACTACTCTTCAAACTCATTGATAGGGACCAGGTAGGATTTGTTCCAAATAGACATGCAGGGGACAGGGGACCTTTGGCTGCTGCCATTTATGCCCATCCAGATGTCTGGGGGTTCCTATGAGACGGAGAGATTACAAATTGCTTTTTTTACAGACAACATCCTGTTGACTCTGACATACTCAATTGTTTCTATACCATCCTTACATGCTATGTTAACTAAATTTGGTTCCCTATCTGGTTACAAAATAAACCCTTCCAAAGATGAAGGCTCTGCCCCTTCATATCCCCCCAGACATTCTAACCTCCCTGCAGCAGACATATTCATATCGCTGGTGTCCTCACTTCTTGAAATATTTGGGTGTGCAGATTACAACTGCATACTCTGCATCATAACAAGCTACTGTAACTATACTCCCTCTTTACAGACATCAGTGACATGCTGAAATGTTGGAATACATACCCCATCTCATGGTTAGGTAGGACAAGTGACTTGAAGATGTCAATCATGCTTAAACTGCTGTACCATTTTGAAACACTCCCAGTGCCAGTGCCTATGTCCCAACTTAAGCTGCTTAAACGTTGGTTTCTTAACTTCATTTGGAATGGGAAAGCACAACGGATAGCCAGTTCAGTGGTCTTTTCTCCCAGGAATCAAGGGGTTTTGGGAGTTCCAGATGTTCTTAGGTATTACTATGCCTTCCACCTATGAGCCGTCGCCTCCTAGTCTAGCCAGGTGACACCAAATAGATGGTCAGAAATTGAGATACCCCGTTCATCCTTGTTCTCTACTATGGTCCCCCTCTCTCCAAGATCCCAGACAACTTGACCTTTGTCTAGGTCGAAGGTGTTCACTTTTAAGATATGGCGTAAATGCTCCACTAAGTTCTCTCTCTTTTCGCCAAGCCCCCCTCTGTCTAACTTGTTTTTAAATTCCTTTTTCCAGATAGCATTCTACTGATCGAATGGAACCTTGGGCTTTTGCTACACTGTTCCAGCTCTGTCACTTTATATACTCAGTCACCCGCAGACATCTGGCCTTCAAAGACCTTCAGGCTAAATATAATATTCCTAAACATATGTTCTTCTCTCATCTCCAAAGTAAACATTACTTATCTGTATCTTCCCCATCCCTGACACCGCCTAAACCACCTACTTTTGAATATATGGGCTCAGGGCCTACATCAATTATACGTAATATCTTCCATATATAAAATCCTCCATGAAGTTCCCTTTCTTACCGAAGACTCACATATGTTCATGCGTAAATGGTCATCCATTCTCCAACACTCTATCTCCCTTTCCTATTGGGATAAGATCTTGTTTCCTCATCTAAAGTTTCTAGATGTGTGGCACAGAGAGAGACAGCTTTAAAAATTCTGATGTTTTGGTATATAACACCTGAAGTGTTACACCAACAAGATCCTTCATTGTCCCCACTGTGTTGGTGGTGCAGCCAATTAATGGGTACTCATTACTACATTTTTTGGTCCTGTGAGCTTATAACCCCTTTGTGGTAAATGGTAACGTCTCTTCTCCAGCGGTTGCTAGAAGTAACACTTCCGCTGGACCCAGTACATTGTCTTCCAGGTCTTCCCTTCTCTGAATGGAAATAGGAAAATTTCTAAATAAACTGGCCTCATATATTTTATTAGCAGCTAAGAGAACTATCCTGGTACATTGGTTATCCTCTATGCCCCCTACTACATCCCAACTCCTACACAATATCTCAGAGATTCGGAGAATGGAATATATTACAGCTCTGGTGGACGATGCTGTGACCCAGATCAACTAGATATGGGATCCTTGGGACCAATCTGAGTATGGATCCCCCCATGCCTTGATTGTGTCTGGACTTTTGATGGCATTGCCTGATAACAAACTCTCATCTTTCCATATCTCCTTTTCACTGACCCGAAACCCCTGGTGTATATTTCTAGTTTTTTTCTAGTTTTCTAATTTTCTAGTTTTAAGTATTGATATGAATACATGCCATATATGCGATTGTTCTATTCAGTGTTCATACATGTGTTATTCCATTCATTGGATTTAATGATCTGCTTTGTGCACTATTGTTTCCTTTGCAATGTCCCTTTTTCCACAAATGCAAACTTTGTATTTTTTCTAAAAAAAAGAGGCATGGAGGAGCTCAGCTATGAGGAAAGATTCTCTAGAGGAGATTAAGGGGGGATATGATCAACACGTATAAAAACATAAGTAGTCCATATAGTGAACCTTGTGTAGAGTTATTCACAGAGAACAAAGGGCACTCTTTACATCTGGAGGAAAGGAGATTTAGCCTCCAAATATGAAAAGGCTTCTTTACAGTAAGTGCTGGTTCTGGTCAGCTCAGTAGATTGTTTTAAAAAAGGCCTGGATTCTTTCCTAAATGCACAAAGTATAACTGGTTACTTAGTTGATCCAGGGAATATTGGATTGCCTCTTTGGGGATCAGGAGGGATTTTTTTTCCCCTGCTGGAGCACATTGGATCATGCTTTAATAGGGTTTTTTCACCTTACTCTGGATCAACTGTGGGTATAGGATTAGGTATAATGAGGTTTTCTATTTGTGTGTGTGTTTGTGTTTTCTTTAACTTGGATAGACTTGTGTCTTGTTTCAACCAAACTATGTAACTTTGTAACTATGTAACATAGCAGAATGTGTTTTGGGGTGTCATACCTCATTCTAAATACCTTGGACTGTCTACTTTCCAATTTGGGGTCAACGTCCTACATTAGTTGGGTATTTTTTTTCTGCAAAATAACTATACTCTACTGTTGTTTTCTAGATTAAAATATGTCTGGTGGGGAACCTGTTAATAATGCGGCCAAGCGTTAGAAGACTGTGTACATGGGCACTGAAATATTTTGGAACCTGTTTACAGTGAGATAAATACACTCTAATAATAATAAAACAGTTTGGTTTGAGTTCTGTTGACAAAGTGGCCTAATAAAAGTGTTTAATGACCATGCACATACTTATTACAAGATTTTGGGAACTTTTTTCAGCAAAGGTATATACTTGAATATATGTTAAGTGTTAAGTGTAATGCCCCGTACACATGGTCGGATTTTCCGATGGAAAATGTCCGATCGGAGCGTGTTGTCGGAAATTCCGACCGTGTGTGGGCTCCATCGGACATTTTCCATCGGATTTTCCGACACACAAAGTTGGAGAGCAGGAGATAAAATTTTCCGACAACAAAATCCGTTGTCGGAAATTCCGATCGTGTGTACACAAATCCGACGGACAAAGTGCCACGCATGCTCAGAATAAATAAAGAGATGAAAGCTATTGGCCACTGCCCGGTTTATAGTCCCGACGTACATGTTTTACGTCACCGCGTTTAGAACGATCGGATTTTCCGACAACTTTGTTCGACCGTGTGTAGACAAAACAAGTTTGAGCCAACATCCGTCGGAAAAAATCCTAGGATTTTGTTGTCGGAATGTCCGAACAAAGTCCGACCGTGTGTACGCCCTATAACAGTGAAGCGCTCCATAACACCAAATAGCACTTATTAGTTCAAAAGGTGAATATTATCAACAAATCACACAGTAGTATATATTGTGCAATAATCAAATCTGAATTGTGAAAGATAGTCCCATACACAGTCCAATTTTTAATAGGTGTCCATAAACAACCACAAAGATTCATGTGCTATAAAGCACAATATATAAAACATTACTTCACGCTGGCTGAAATCTTAAACCCAAATAACTCCACCAAAGTTTCGCCCACATGCCCAATCAGGTGTCTCCTTGCCTGATGTGGTGGACCCCTTAATTACTCAAGGTGGTCCACAGCGCTTTTGTTACACAATCAATAGGTCAGCAGCATCATGGTCTCATCTCCATACTCTGCAGTGCTTACACAGGTGGCCCAAAATCTGCAAAGATCCAATAGTGTAATATTGCCAGTAATATTTAAGAGGCTAAAAAAATATAGTACTCACGATTTACAGAGACATATATACTGTAAGTGTCAAATCACAGCATGCATATACACCATAGCAATAGATGAACTCAGCAAAATGACGCCTGGCTCCTTCCAACGTAATGATGTCATACAGGTCCCGCCCGACTGATGCATCGGGCCCCTCTGGGCTTTCTATTTTATATACTTGAATTTATTTTTCTTTGCACACTTGTTACTGGTAATAACAGCTATGGCACACAAGGGTATGAAAGAGTGAGTGCTTTGGAGTGTGGAGACATGCAGCACACAAAGGGCAGCCTTGTCAAATCTAGCAACAAGTGAGAAACCAAAGTCATCTTTGTGGGAGGGTATCTATTCCATATCCTATATCTAAAAGCCTGTGGACCCAGCAAAAGAGTTCTTCACCATTCTACTTTGGAGTGGGGAAATCTGTGCTCCTTCTTGGATGGTGATAATGATCCCTGTATGATACTCCCAATGCCACTTGAAACCTCCCCAAATTTTTTCTCCTCTCTAATGCTGGTGCCACAACCCTCCTCCTTACTGGCAGCACCCCAACACTCCTCACTGCCAGTTCATGCATTATATACCTCTTTGGTATTTTTCTATTGTTTATTTCGGATCGTATACTTAAGTTATGGTATATTGTTGTTTTACATGAGGGCTTGTTTTGTTGTCTTGAAGTCTGTGTGCTCCAGGGGTTCCTCATATGTAAGTAGGTTTGGCCACCAGGCACTAGGTGTGCCTCCTTCTTTTTGGCTTGGGAAGGCATTCAGGGGCTCTTGATTTGGTGAAGGGACATTGCCTGATGATGGCTGTCAGGACATTGGAGGGTGGTACTTATTTGGCCCCTTCTGCTTTGCGTGTTCTGTCTGATTGCCCGGCCACTTTGTTCACTTCCAATATGGCAGTACCGGCCATTGGCTGTGTCTGTGCATGCACTGTCTCTTCTATCAGCACCTGTGCAGTGCAAGGTGACATCACACGGCAGTGATCAACACTGGCGTCTTCCCAATGGGGGCATATAAGGTGTGGACTGTGGAGGTGGTGGGTGCCATGAGCACTGTTGGGGGACACTGACTGACAATTGTGAAGGTAACTCAATCACCTTAGGTTGTGAATTGGGGAAGTTGGGCACTTTTGTTTTGCCAGCTAGTATATTATGCAAGTTTCTTTGGGCCTTTGTAGCCATAATATTGTTCTGTGGGTCTTATACTGGACTCCAGTTGCAGTGAGCAGATTTTTGTACGCTTCTTGCTACCCTGTCTACAGACCCTGTGCGTGAGTAATTTGTACATTATTGTATGATATTATCCGATTATTACTGTTAGGTCACACTAGGGTGACATTCAAATACTATATTTAGGATTAGCAATTATATTATTACGATATTCTTGATTGGTCCACATAGATAATTCTGATAATATTTAAGGCCTTCTTTGGGCAGCCCTTGTGACTGGGTTTGGATAACAGCATTCCACCAGTATTTCAGTATTCCACCATAACCATATAGGTGGGTGGATATTGGTTCACATCAATGCTGTTGAGGTTGATGCATTTTTCAGGCATGATTTGCGGTGCGTTTTTTCCATTTTTTACCCTGTGTTTTTGCATGCATTTTTCATGCATTGTGCGTTTTGTGTTTTTTTTTATGTCCCTTTAAAAACACTGTACAAAGCTGGTTGCTAAGGAGCTGGCGGGGAAGCCGACTACCGCGTCCTTAACAACTGATGAGTCATCAGCTGTCAGCAGGGCATGGTCTGGTATGGATTTGTAGGGGCACCCCATGCCAAAATGTAAAAAAAAAATGGCGTGGGGTTCCCCCTCAAAATTAATGCCAGACCCTTATCCGAGCGTGCAGCCCAGAAGGTCAGAAAGGGGAGGGGACAAGCGAGCACCCCCCTTCTAAACCATACCAGGCCACATGCCCTCAATGTGAGGGGGAGTTCTCTAACCCCCCAAAGCACCTTGTCCCCATGATGATAGGGACAAGGCCCTCTTCCCCACAACCCTGGGCTGTGGTTGTGGGGTCTGTGGGCGGGGGGGCTTATCGGAATGTGGAAGCTCCCTTTAACAAGGGGCCACTAGATCCCACCACCCCATGTGAATGAGTATGCCTACCCATTCTCTAAAAAAAGTGTAAAAGTGAATAAAGACAGTACAAGAGTTTTTGAGAATTCATTTATTAAAAAATAAAAAACTATGTCCCACGATCTAGATCCATCATCAATCACAATGACGCCGCGACCACCAGACCCGAAAAACGGGGGGAAAAAAGCTCTGCTTGCCGCGTTCGCTCCCGCGGTCTGCCTGCTCCACCATAGGACATTTCTTAAATACCTATGGAGCAGGGCCACCTACTTTTTTGTACTGACTGGGACGTACCCTGGAGCGGCTTTCTCTGGTGATTTTGCTTGGATCGCAGTGTCAGCTGTTTACTGACTCTCGCTCTGTGACCTGTCTCAGGTCGAGACATTGAGGTGAGAGGCCATCTGTTTGTAGGGATCACTGGCACCTATCTGAAATCCATCATATGTGTGTCACCTGCACTGCAATTTTGCTTTTTTTCATCTACACTGGCACCTACTGGGAATTTATGTTATATGGACTGTTAAATTGCGCAGCACTCTATTTATACATATCTTTCTGAGGTCTTGTTTTGAATTAGCCTTTTAGTGCTTGCTAGCAGTTCAGTATTGTTTTGGGTCCTTTTGAGTCAGGGCTGGATATCCCCTTTTTTAATAACTGCTGATATAAGAAGAGAGGAGGTGGGATCACAATAATGCATACAGGTTACGTGCTGCAAAGAACATATTCCTGCTTTCATATGCATCTTTTCCCCCAATTTTTCAGCTTTCCTTCATTCCTTGCCACTCTGTTCAGTACCTGGAACTGAAGGAAATACAGAGTACTTCCAGATATGAAGGAGCATGTGACTCCATGCATTTGACATTGCTGGACCAATCACCAATAGCAACTCATAACTTAAACAGGGCTTACCTTTCACTCACATCACCTTGATGGAGCAGCAGCGGCATAAAAACAAGGTAAATATATACATCTGTGGAGCACTGCATCCATTGTGTTTTTAATGCCTTTTTATTGTTTTTTCTTCAAACACACAGCATGTTGTAACACACGGTTATGTCTACTTGTACAACTTTTACCATTATTTTAATATTTTTTTTATGTTGTCATTGAAATGCATTAATGAGTAAAGGGGTATTATGCTAAGATTTTGCTCAGGTCTCTGTGTAACCTGAGTCTGATCCTGCTAGTAATAGACAAAGCTGTGTCTATTCTCTATGGCTTGGTTAATTCTGAGCACAATTAGTTCTTCAATGGTCTGTAAAAAAGAATGAAAAAAATTCAGAACTGGATATTTCAATACCTTGCCTTTTTAAAATATTTGTATATAATATATATATATATATATATATATATATATATATATATATATATATATATATATATATATATAAAAAATATATTGTATCTGAAAGGTTGCATCATTTAATAAAACGCAATAATGTATAACTGTGGCTTAGTATCTGCTACAGTTAAAGCAATTAAATCACATTGTAGTAGAAATCAAGCAGTTTGTCTTCTTTTCTGCTGACTGGGAATAGGTGTGGGCAACAGAAAGGTGTGATAAAAAAATTCTAGGTTGACTGTAAATAAATACCTGTACAGGTTGGTTTTTTATCAAGCTTATAAATTATAAGATTCCAAAATACAATACGTTTAATAGTATTTACATGAACAACATTATATCAATACAAAAAGCACCAGAATCTTTTCACAGTATGTGTTGCTTTAGCTGACCCACATTAAGGCAACACGTTTCTGTGCATTTTGGTGTGCTGAGTTGAGCCAGCCCATTCATTTTGAATTGTCTGGCAGTGCACGTTAACAGCCCAAAAATTAAACATGCACCGTTTTTAATTGTTGCTGCTGTGCAGAGCATTGGGGCACAATTACATAACATGTGGTGAAATGTTCATTTTACCACGTGGTACTATAACAGTGTAAAACATGACCGAGGGACCTGCAGAGTGTAGAGGCTCCGATTATCTATAAAACATTAAACACTTGAACAATCCCTCCTTCCAAAATGACCAGACGACATATTTTATTTGGAGTCGAATGGCCATAGCAGCTTTTTATTACAAACCATTAAATACAACATTCACAAGAAAACAAGTTTAATGCATATAATACAGTCAATGCATAACAAATAAACCAACCTCAGCTTATGCCTGGTCTAAGGTCTTTGAAGGCCTATATACTCACGATTAACCGGTTGTATCTGCCACCCAATCAAAGGCCCCCAGCCGCAACTATGCCGACTCAGGGACAATTAACCACTTACGTATTACCAGATACAACCTAATTAATACCCCAATGTTACCACTGTATTGTTAGGAAGGGACACCAATACCTCAGATGGGCCCAACCCACAATTTCCCACAATTATTTAACCAGCACCGCCTTCAAAGACCCAATAGACCCCCTGCCTGCTGCTATTACAAGAAAATAAGGACTAAGGTCTTAGAGAGCCTACTCACGATTAACCAGTTGTATCTGTCACCCAATGAAAGGCCCCCAGCCACAACTACACCGGCTCAGGGACAATTAACTACTTAGGTACTACCAGATACAACCTAATTAATAACCTGATGTTATCAACGTATTGCTAGGAAGGCACACCCATACCTCAGATGGGCCGACCCACATTTTTCCATAGTTATTAAGGGACACCCATACCTCAGATGGGCCCAACCCACTATTTTCCACGGTTAGGAAGGGACACCCATACCTCAGATGGGCACAACCTAATATTTTCCACCGTTAGGAAGGGACAACCATACCTCAGATAGGCCCAACCCAATATTTTCCACCCTTAGGAAGGGACACCCATACTTCAGATGGGACCAACCCACAGATTTTCATAGTTAGGAAGGGACACCCATACCTCAGATGGGCCCAACCCACAGTTTTCCACCGATATTTAACCAGCACTGCCTTCAAATACCCAATAGACCCCCTGCCTACTGCTATGACAAGAACTTAATAGGACCAAGAAATTGAATGGCAAGCTAACATAAAACCCAAAAACCCACTACAAATACCCCAGCACCTTGAGAAAGTAGGAGGCTCCCCCAAACCAAAACAAACAAGGGAGGGAGGGAAGGTGGGAAAAAACTGTCTGATGCTGTAATGAGCTCTGACTGAGCTGTGACATGAACCCCCTGTTAGCAGAGTATTGAAATCATGCTGGAAGTTTGTTGTATGCAGTAATACGGCTTATCAATGCATGTCTTTAGAGAATGGAGAAACATAAACACAGGAACAAGGAGCATCCAAGTACATAGAGAGAGGATAGACAAACATCCTGTTATATCATAGATAACATAACTATACACTATAATACTACAACGCCACCTGCTGCTTAGACAGGCATAATGCATATGCAGTATATAGTCAGTTTATAAACAAATTTTCTGTTGCACTTTTCCAAACACCCCCCTCCTCTCTACTCACTACAGGACACAGCCTCTGCCTTGAACGCTTCAATCTGCTAAGCAGACTGCAGCATATCAAAATCACCCACTAATACTTTGTCTCTTTTGCAGGCCCTAGTCATGCTGGGCCTCCTCCTAGTCTCACTCAGCTCCAGGCCATGTACTATACATTTCTAGATTGTAAGCTCTAATGAGCAGGACCCTCTGATTCCTCCTGTATTGTAACTGCACTGTCTGCCCTCATTTTGTAAAGCGCTGCACAAACTATTGGCACTATATAAACCCTGTACAATAATAATAACAACAATATGTGGTTAAACAATGATACTTTCAGCCCATATTTCATGTCAGCACTTTTTATGTTTTTTTGTTTTTTTCTGCACTGTCCCTCCTGTAAGGGGCCAGCATAGTTTTTATCACCTACGTCCTTCTATATGGAGTCAGCAGGGAAGGCAACATATGTGAGACAGGGGGCTTGTGTTACAGACTAGGTTGGTACAATAGGTTAAAACAAAATCTCTTTATCATCTGTTCCGAGTTATTCTATACTTCCTAAAGTGTTAGTACACTTAAAAAAATATATATATATTTCATGAAAATGAAAAACTGACACTGGCATGTGGAAATACCATACAAAACATTTTTAATATTTTAATCTTGGAATCTTTTTTTTCCTGTAGCTACAATTGCTTGATTATTTGAAAATCCTGTACTGCTACAGCCAATTATTTGTTCCCAGTTTCTAACTAGAAAGAAGATAGGAAAAAAATGTCTTGTAATTACTTTCCTTGACTTGATCCAGCAGTGGGAGCTGAGAAATTACTTGCAGCCCCATAGGAAGGTTTAAACTGAAAATCAAACTCTGTTGCAGGTGACAGAGAGGCGTTGACTGATGATTCAAATTTCATAAGTTTAATTGGGAGTTACATAATTATTTGTGTCTACATGACTAAGTAAAATTATCATTTGAAAGATCTAGAGCAGTTGTTTGCTAAACCCTAGGGATACATACCAAGCTTCATAGCTATCTATCTGATAAGTGTGTTAAAAGACTTCAGCTTTCAGAAGTGGTTTGATCTCTCCTCACAAGGTTAAAGGGCATGTGTCAGGAGAGGCTCTCAGCAAGGATTCCTACAATGCGTAACTATGCACATATTTTTTAAACATCCATAGCCTTAATAATTGTTTTTTTAAAACCTATTTCTAACATCCTGTAACGAATGTTACAAACTCACCTATCCATAAATCTTTTGAAGGTGTTCATGAAGATTTTATTTCTTTTTTTAGCAGGGAAGGGCCTTTATATTTGAATTTGTAGTGCAGTTAGCAAATTATTACTTTCCTAATCTTAGATGTATATGGACATTTTTACCAAGTATTCTGTTACATAAATATTCAAGGCTGTTTCAAAACATGTTGATGAAGCTTTTCTTGGCCATTTGCAATTTTAAGATAAAAAAACAAAAGCCTGACAAGTACTTGACAAATAATAAGGAAATTGAGGCAAAATATTAAGATATGATAACAATATAGTAACTGTCTGAGTATTTAAATAACTTAAAGTGAATCTGAATCAAATAAAAATTTCCTGCTACTGCCAAGAATGGGGAGTAAATGTTTTTTGCTCTGTGTGACAACACTGGGCCAACTATCACTCTTATACAAAAGTTCTTGCCCTAGCACAAGCAATGACTCCAGCAATTCATAGCTTAGGCATAGTTTTCTTTACGCTGTGGGGAGCAAAAAGAAGGTAAGTATATGTATGCTGCATAGGAGGTCTGCATTACATAGTTAGTCTGGTTGAAAAAGGACACAAGTCCAACCAGTTAAGTTCAACTTATCACTTTGCCCTGCATATGCAAAGTACTGGTTCAATTTAGAGCAGGTCTCCATGTGAAATGTGCATGACTAGGGTAGCTCAGAGGTATCCATGCTACTGCTACTTAGCCCTCCTATACCTCCAACGCCCCCCCCCAGTCAAAGTAAACACATGACACTGGTTAGAGTTAAATGGCCGTCCAGCCTTTTATCAAGCAACAAAATTAATAAATAACACTTTTACCAGTAACCTACACCAAAGCTAAATGTCCCCAGCCACGAGAACACAGACTCTGGGACATTAACACTTGCCCCACAGACCTTACAGGTCTACCAATACCTGGTCCCTCTTAGAGGACCACACCCAACAGGGAGGACACCATACCAACGATGGTTCCCCACTTGTATCCCACAGACAGATTTTTTTTAACCCCATCCAAGGGGTCCCAACAGCCACCACACCACAAGTGTAAAGTCTTATACTTGTCCACACCTCCATACCCTAACGGCACACTGCACACCATCTTCCAGGCCCAGAGATCAGTGCCCACTGCATTCAGATGCACGATACACCCCCCCTGCAGGTAGCGCCAAGTCTCCCACTCATGATGTCTGACCACTAGGCCCCCATTCCTGACAAAGAACTGTCCAACTGCCTTGTTGACCTTGATGTGGACCCTGTTTAAAACCTTCCACGGACCGCACCGCCCGCCAGGATGTGCGGGCAATGATGTCCGACCACCCTAGTAACACGGAGTACAAACGGAGCCTAAAAAAGTTATATTTGATGTCCCAAATGAGTTCCCGCATGTTACAGTGTCCCAAATAATTGCCCCCCACGTGCAGAACCAGCACATCTGGGGGGTGGTCTAATCTGACAAAATGGTGGACCTCAGGTAATACCCGGCTCCAGAGCATGCCCGGCATGCCTATCCACCTGACAGTGCCCACCTCCCTGGATAGTCCCAACTGCCTGCCGTTTGGACGCACGTTAGTCCTCCTGGCCCCCCAGAACATGTACGAATGCCCCACAATCCAGACAAGGCATCCCGGAAGACCTGAAATGAAAACAAGGAACAATGCAGCAGACTCACACAAACTACACACAAACAACACTAATAAAAGAGAAAAAGAGGCAGACCAACAAACAGTGATCAAATAAGATGAGGACAGACGTATAACTTGTACTTATCTGACTCCCACCTACCGAAGCATTTAATAACACCTATATCCAACCCCCAATGTGATGCCTCGGTGGCTGCACCAATGCAAAAAGAATGGGAAGAATATTCCTTCAGATTGAAACCAGATGCCAGGAGGCATTTTTGAAAGACCGCCACAAACTGGAATTTAGACAGCAAGGCACCGTCCCTGTGCAGCAGTAAATGACTATCCATTTGCAGTCGAACATTTAAGAATTCCTCCACCGCCAAGACCGGGCATATACCAGGGCAATTTCCACTAAATAATACGACCCGCATACCCCTGCCTCTTTTGTCCATCTTGGACCGTCGTATCAAATGCTGAACTGAATCAGCCCCGCAAGCCGTGTCTCCTGCCAGCAAGCCCCCGGGCACTGACTTTGAAGGACTCACCAATTCACTGATTCGCAGCCCCCCCAAAAAAGTCAACCAAAAAGGCTGCCTGGAACAAAAGAACCTCGTAGATCAAGTAGATGAACATAGACCAGGCAACTGCCTCAGGACCGAACATAACACAGAAAAAGAGACTGGCCTACATGTGTCGCTAGCACATCAGCCATTAAGGTAACCCTTAAGCACTTGACGTACCACAAAAGACTTTGTAAAATCAACTACTCCCCCAATTTAAACTAAAATGTGAGAACCGCTAACTGCTAACAGCGCCCAACCGTCAACGCTGAAGTACCCTCTACAAAGTTGCGACAGATGAAGTATAAGACCACGGAACCCAGATCCAAGTCACCACTCCCCACACTTACCTCCTCCAGCAGGGCAAACCATTCCTTCCATACCTTTGAATATGCCGCCCATGTTGTAGCAGCCAACGAATTGCGAATCAGACCCGCAGCGATTGAAACGCAATCCCCCACATTCGCCGAAGACAAGGAACCCCATGTTGCGCCGCTTACACTGCCAACCTGCAAAACTTGTCCCACTGAAAACGAGATAAAGAATCTGCTAGTTGTTGGATGTACCTGGGATATGAACAGCATAAACAAAGGCATTCAAATGTAAGCAAAGCAGAAAAGCCAGATAATTGGGGGAGAAGATGCAGACACACTGTTGATCGCCATGACCACTCCTATGTTATCACAGTGAAACCTGACCTTCTTGTTTACAAAAGCGGAACCCCAAATCTTGACCGCCAGAACTATAGGAAATAGTTCCAACAACAATAAGTTTCTCAGCAAGTCGGCCGACCGCCATTCCTCGGGCCATGGCTGGGCGCTCCATTGCCTCTGGAAGTAGGCTCCGTAATGGGCCGTACCCACTGCATCCGTGAAAAGGTCCATATCCGCCTTGCTAATGGGCCCCTCATCCACAATGACCGCCCATTGTAATGTTCCAAGAAACGCTCCAAAACCAACAGATCAAACCTATGCTTCCCCCGTCAAACGGACATAGTGCCTTGGACAATGAACCCCTGCCATTGCTGCTACTAAGCGGCGACAAAAAATCCTGCCCACCGGGATGTTCCTACAGGCAAAATCCAACTTACCCAAAAGGGATTATAAGTCCCGAAGCTGAATTTTCCGCTGTTGCCGAGCGTTACCACCTCTGACTTCAATGTTGTCAATTTTTCCAGGGGCAAACGACACTCCATGGCCACGGAGTCATTCGTAATACCCCAAAAAAATCAACTCGGTGGAGGGTCCTTCGGTCTTGTGCGGAGCCAAGGGAACGCCGAAACTCTCCGCCACATGCTGTAACGACCCCAGCAGTACAGTGCAAATTCTGGAATCTGGCGGCCCAATACACAGAAAATCATCCAAGTAGTGGATGATGGAGTCACGAACAACCCATTCGAGAAAAGAACTACATTTCTCAAACAAGGAGCATGAAATGGAACAACCCATAAGCAAGCAGAGATCCACAAAAAATGGACCCAGCCACTTGCAACCCAACAAGTGAAAGCTCTCGGGATGCACCAGCGGAAGCCTAAAACTGGCCCCTATATCCAATTTGGTCATCAGTGAGCCCCGACCATATTTACACACCCAAGAGAGAGCGGCGTAGAATGAACTGTAGGTAACCGTACAATCCTGTGGGTCAATACCATCATTAACAGAGCCTCCCTTGGGGTATGAGAGGTGGTGAATAAGTCGAAACTTACCTTGTTCCTTTTTTGGGACCAACCCCAGAGGGGAAATCACCAGGCCCACCAAAGATTGAGATGGAAAAGGGCCGCTCATGTGCCCCTGAGGCACCTCCTTCCGTAACTTGTCCGTAACCACCTCAGGGTGAAGCCAAGTCGAGCGCAAATTATCGGGAACAGATGGGACCACCCCAAGCATGCATGGTATACGAAAACCCTCACGAAAACCCAATTCCAGCATCCGAGCAGCCGCCCTATCCAGATATCCATTTAGGAACGGCCGCATCCTTTGTACTCCCTTTTTAGACCGGCGTCACTGTCACGCCCTCTTCTGGTTCTGATGCAGCGAGACAGGGAGTGAGTACCCTCACATCCAGAACACTTGTGTTTGAATTGACAGGGAGGTCTGAATCAACAGGAGCCCTCATTGAACTGCCAACAGTAACCAATTTTCTTGTTGGCTTGGGGTCCCGAGGTTGAAGAACCACCACCCCCCCCAAAAAAACTGCGTGCCATCGCCAAAGTCATCAACCGCATCCAGAAGCTAATGTCCTTGTGGTCCCACTGGATGGACAGCCGTATTGCTATACGCTGACAAAATTGTTCATCATAACGTAACCAGGCCACACCACCATAAACCCTATGTGCTTCTCCAATAGCATCTTAATAACAAAAAAGTGCCAAACGATTGTCTGGTGCCTTTTCATCAATAACGCTTGCTAAAATTGCAAATGCCTGTAACCAATTGGAGAAAGCATGTGGTACCAACCGGTAGCAGTGTTTTTCTTCATCCTCCTTCTTACTGTCATCGGCTTTGACCCAATCCAAATTAAACTTCTCTAACGGAAGTAAGGAAAAGATTTCCACGTACTCCCCTTTACAAATTTATTTGCACACCTCTGACTTAAGGTGGGTGCCCAGAGGTCCCTCGAAGCAAATGTATACCTCCCCTCTAGCTGAATCCGCTATTCACACTTTGTCCGCTTCCTTTTCCCCTGCCGGTGTGTCGCCGGCCGAGCCTTTCCTGCGGCGTGTGTCTCCACCTTCCGTCTATGTAGCCGCCAATGCCACCCTGGTGGCCGAAGGCCTGAGTGTCTCGTCCTGCATACTACACTGCTAATCCCATGCTGCAACTGTCCGAGGGTCCCACAGCGTCCCGGAATCCAAACGCTGAAGCAAATCTTTTAAACCAGACAAAACCTCCCTAACACCACCCATATCTCCAGGACCCCCCCGACTTAGGACTAGGGATGAGCTTCGAGTTCGAGTCAAACTCATTATTTTAAATGTCATACCTGGGGGGGTGTCTATAGTATACCTGTAAAGTGGCACATTTTTCCTGTGTTTAGCACAGTCCCTGCACAAAATGACATTTCTAAAGGGAAAAAAAGTCATTTAAAACTACTCGCGGCTATAATGAATTGTCGGATCTCGGCAATACAGATAAAAGTCATTGAAAAAAACGGCCCTTTGGGTCTGTTATGAATATTAAGGGGAACCCCAAACCAAATTAAAAAAAAAAATTGCGTGGGGGTCCCCCAAATTCCATACCAGCCCTTCAGGTCTGGTATGGATATTAAGGGGAAACTTGCGCCAAAATTTTTTAAAAAATGGTGTAGGGTTCCCCCTTCATAATCCAAACCAGACCCTTCAGGTCTGGTATATATTTTAAGGGGAACTCCATTCCAAATTTTTTTTTAAAATGGCGTGGGGGTCCCCCCGAAAATCCATAACAGACCCTTATCCGAGCACGCAACCTGGCAGGCCGCAGGAAAAGAGGGGGGATGAGAGAGCGGCCCCCTCCTGAACCGTACCAGGCCACATGCCCTCAACATGGGGAGGTTGCTTTGGGGTAGCCCCCAAAGCACCTTGCCCCCATGTTGATGGGAGGAAGGGCCTCATCCCCACAACCCTTGCCCGGTGGTTGTGGGGGTCTGTGGGCAGGGGGCTTATCGGAATCTGGAAGCACCCTTTAACAAGGGGACCCCCAGATCCCACCCCCCCTGTTTGAAATGGTAATGGGTACATTGTACCTGTACCATTTCACAAAAAAAGTGTCAAATTTAAAAAAAAAAACAAGACACACTTTGGGACAACTCCTTTATTAAAAAATAAAAAAGTAAAAATGTCCCACAAAGTCCATTCATCTTCTCTCGCCCCGCCGACGGACCGGAAAAAAAAAACCTGCACACCGCCACCGATCCGCCTCCATGAGAGGCACCTGCCGTAATGACTGTCCTCTCAATAGCTGGTAGTGATGCTTGTGTGTTCCTCCATGACTTTTGGAAGGTTTTGCTCATCTTAGTACCGTATGCTGCAAGTTGGTGCATTTTCACATTGCGCCTTACTCTACTACTGCTTGTGAGTAATTTCTTTTTATCATTTTATTCAATAAATACTTTTACAAAAGATAATGCACATGGCTGGTGCGCCCCTTTTTTCTCTCTTTCTAAAAGTTCTTTTATAACTGAGGGTGGGGCCACACGGTGACATACCCGGGTGACACCACCCCATATGATGCACGGGGACTTCCCAATGGCTTACCCGTGGCATCAGAGGGGGGTGGGGCCACTCTGATCCCCCCTGAGGAATGCATTGGCCCAATAAAACTGATTCTAAAGCCAGGAAAGTAACCATCCTATGTATTGCCTCTGAAGACATCTGTTTTGATGAAACATGTCAGGCAGGCTGACATCCGTACGCTGATTGCTGCAGCCGTTTGTTCCTATCCTTGATGCATGCTGTTTTAGGCTTCAACTGTAAGTTACTACAATAAAAGTTTTATATCTATCATTACGGGCTTCACTATGGGTCCTTCATTTTCTTTTCTCGGATATATGATGACTACATGCCTGAATGCCTAATTCTGAAGTGACCATTGGGAGAAGTTTTTATGTGAAGGAAATCCCACAGATGTTGTGGTCTGACGAGGGGTTCCAGTGGGCTGGATTTGCTGGATGCTTTTGAGTATTTATCATCTATGCCTAATCCTTAATAACTTCTGGTAAGCAGACTACATTACCACGTGGTGACGAGTGACTCTTTCTACATCTGCACAATATATTTGGTGATTGGATTCCTCCCACTCTTCAATTTCATTTTTGAACTTTTCAGCGTCGCAATAATTTTTATGCATCCTATGTATTGCCTGATGGCAGTGGCTTCTTTCAGCACAGTAATGTATCCTGCCACGTTGCAAAATGGTTCAAAAAAGGTTTGGTTACAACAAAGAGTTTGAGGTAGCTGAACTTCAAATTCTCCAGATCTCAATCAATTGAGCATCTGTGGGATATGCTGGAACAACAAGTCTGATGCATGGATGCCTCACCTCTTATAGAACCTAAAGGATCTGCTACTGACGACCAGATATCACAGCATACCTTCAGAAGCTTAGTGGTGTCCATGCCTCAATGGGTCAGGGCTGTTTTGGCAGCAAAAGGGGAACCTACGCAATATTAGGTGGGTCATCATAATGTTATGACCGATCAGTGTATAGTTGCATCTAATTGCTGATCATCAATTGACTTGGGATTTTTTATTTTTTTTTATCCTTTCCTATCTTTCAAAGATAATAACCAGATCAGTATGGGGCTCTCAAATTCAATGATATTCAGAGGTCTGAAATATAAAAAAGCAATAAATATATATTCTGGAATTGATGATGCACACACCAATTGCTATTTATCACTCAAATATTTATAACTTTATTTTTTTTTGGCATACTTCTTAAAAGTGTGACATTCAGATAGCTGTTAAGTTCTCACTAGTCTGCATAAAGCATGTCTGTTTCCTGCTGGTAAAAGTCAAACGATTTCAACAATGTGCTTTGGATCCAACAAGCCGCAAACAGCCCATTCAGGTAATTCTTGGCCTACATTTCTTTTTGGCTTCAACAGCTACTTTGCAGTTTATTGAATCTGTGTTTGAGTGATTGTTCAGCTAGAGTTTTAGCTCAGAGTTAATCTGCAGAACCTTGTCAATTGCAATTAAACCCTGCTTAGCTAGTGATGCTGTGTTGGGTTTCTGAATCTACAAACACACACATATTAACAGTTCAGAGAATCACCTGTGTTTGTGGCAGGCAAGTTTCAGTTATAAACCTGGTTTGAAGCCAAGGTGGAAGAACAAAGTGTTTATACCTTCTTGGACCTTGTTCAAAACAATTATAGAAACTATGTAACACAGTAACGCAAGGACAGAAGGCTGCAAAGTTGGCTATTAACACCTCAGATGCTGGGAGTGTGACAGCAACAGTAAGATGCAAAAGCATAGCTGGAAAAACTTTTACTTTTTATTGGTATAAAGATCAGCAAAACATCAAAAGGTAAAAAAATAGCAATGCTAAGAACATTTAGAGGTTGATTTACTAAAACTGGAGAGTGCAATATCTGGTGCAGCTGTGCATGTTAGCCAATTTGGTTCTTACTTCAGCTTGTTTATTACAGCTTTAGCAAAAAAAAAAAAAATGGAAGCTGATTGGTTTCTATGCACAGCTGCCCCAGATTTTGCACTCTCCAGTTTTAGTAAATCAACCACTTAGGCTGGCCATCAGGGCCGCTGATAAGGCAATACAGCCAGCCCTCCTGTACTGGGCCCAGGCCTCATCAGTTCAAAATGAGGGCCCGGGCACCTGCAGAGCAGGAGGGCCAGCAGTACTGCCTTCTGCTGACACTTGTGACTCTTGTACAGTGCTGCTAGTTTCTACTTTTCTTCCTCTTGCTGCACTGCAGGGGGATTGGTTCTAGTAACTACACCCCCTGCTGTCTGGGACCCCTGTATGCCCCTATTTTGCCTGCAGTGCTGCTGTTTTTCCTACTCTTCTCTCAGGCAGAGTGCACACAGGTGGCTCACCACCCTGAATGAGCACAGTGAGTGATCAGTACTGATCATTCACTGTGGGGGGTGCAGTTATTGCCTCCGTACCACTATTCACTTGAATAGGTCTTGTTTGATGGGGGTATAATGTCTGCCATGGCTGCAAAGCATAGCATTGTGGGTGTTGCATTTTAACAAAAATATCAGTTGATATTTTCAGAGGAGGGGGGCCCTGTACAGTCTACCTGAGTGCATGATTTTTTTATGTTAAGTGCATGATTTCTATCAGCAGCCCTGTTGGCCATACATTGTACAGAAAATTGTAAGAACATTGTATAATCTCCTTTTAGATTTACCATCAACTATGTAGTGCAAGGGCCTGTCTGATTGGATATAAATTGAAAGTGTTGTATAGGTTTGACCTCATATTATTATGGGGTTTTTTTTTGGTAAATACTAAAGGAAACTTGTACAAAGAATTTGTATAATGTATGGCCAGCCTTAAGCCTCGTAAACACGGTACGATTGTTGGCAGGGGTCTATTGACAGACTGTTGTCCTAAAATCTTACTGTTAGTACGCTCCTTTTGACAATTGATGTCCAATATTCGGCCAACAAACGTTAGATGACAGGCTAGTAAATTTTCGGCGGACAACAGCTTGACGTCAGATTTTCATATGGTCAGTTCCAGGACCAGATTAAGAGCATCATGGGCCTGGTGCTGAGGATTTCGGTGGGCCTTTTTATGGAAACAAAATGAAAATGCAAACATTTTTTGCTAAAACAAATTAAATATACTCTCACCAGTAATATCAGCCATGCAGCCTATGAGCAGCAGCAACACCACCAATACCACCTGCTATGTGGTCTCTCACTAACAGCAACATAGGGCGACCACATTTCCAAACTGCCATTCAGGGACATCCCCCCCTTCCCAAAAAAAATATGAGGGGGAATGTAGTCTCGGGGTTGATGGGGAAATAGGTGGCAGGGGTGATTTTTCGGGCAAATGGCTGGTGTTAGCACTTAAAATCATCCTGACACTATGCTTGATATGGCGTCAGGATGATCAAATTCCATTATTTCTATTACTACATTGTAATATATAGTGAAATAGTTCAACTCACCATGATGCAGAATCAGTGGGAACCTGAGCTTGTCACTTGCCACCATAGCCTGCGGCCAGATGCCACCCATAGCCTGCCATCAGATGCAGTGTGCCACATGCCACCAGATATGGTGTGCCACTTGCCACCAGCAGCATGCCACCAGATATGGTGTGCCACTTGCCAACAGCAGCCTGCCACCAGATACAGTGTGCCACTTGCCACCAGCAGCATGCCACCAGATACAGTGTGCCACTTGCCACCAGCAGCCTGCCACCAGATACGGCATGCTACTTGCCACCCACAGCCTGCTACCAGACACAGTGTGCCACTTGCGACCAGCAGCCTGCCACCAGATACGGTGTGCCACTTGCCACCAGCAGCATGCCACCAGATACGGTGTGCCACTTGCCACCAGCAGCATGCCACCAGATACGGTGTGCCACTTGCCACCAGCAGCATGCCACCAGATACGGTGTGCCACTTGCCACCAGCAGCATGCCACCAGATATGGTGTGCCACTTGCCACCAGATAGTGTGCCACCAAAAGCCTGCCACAAGATACAGTGTGCCACTTGCCACCAGCAGCTTGCCACCAGATACATTGTGCTACTTGCCACCAGATACAGTGTGCCACTTGCCACCAGCAGCCTGCCACCAGATACAGTGTGCTACTTGCCACCCACAGCCTCCCACCAGACACAGTGTGCCACTTGCCAACAGCAGCCTGCCACCAGATACAGTGTGCCACTTGCCACAAGCAGCATGTACCAGATACGGTGTGCCACTTGCCACCAGCAGCATGCTACCAGATACAGTGTGCCACTTGCCACCAGCAGCCTGTCACCAGATACAGTGTGCTATTTGCCACCAGCAGCCTACCACCAGATACGGTGTGCCACTTGCCACCAGCAGCATGCCACCAGATACGGTGTGCCACTTGCCACCAGCAGCATGCCACCAGATACAGTGTGCCACTTGCCACCAGTAGCATGCCACCAGATACAGTGTGCCACTTGCCACCAGCAGCCTGTCACCAGACACAGTGTGCCACTTGCCACCAGACACAGTGTGCCACTTGCCACCAGACACAGTGTGCCACTTGCCACCAGCAGCCTTCCACCAGATACAGTGTGCTACTTGCTACCAGCAGCCTGCCACCAGATACAATGCGCTACTTGCTACCAGCAGCCTGCCACCAGATTCGGTGTGCCACATGCCACCAGACACAGTGTGTCACTTGCCACCAGCAGCCTTCCACCAGATACAGTGTGCTACTTGCTACCAGCAGCCTGCCACCAGATACAGTGTGCCACTTGCCACCAGCAGCATGCCACCAGACACAGTGTGCCACTTGCCACCAGCAGCCTTTCACCAGATACAGTGTGCTACTTGCTACCAGCAGCCTGCCACCAGATATGGTGTGCCACATGCCACCAGATACAGTGTGCCACTTGCCACCAGCAGCCTGCCACTGCCTCCAGGACTCTGCTCGGACGGATAGGAGGGACAGGGCCTGCATAGTCAATCAAATGCCTGGAGCCCCCACCCCTCCTGAGCTGGGATGGTATGGCCCTGTGTGTGTGTGTGTGTGTGTGTGTGTGTGTGTGTGTATGCCAGGAGTATTGATCAGACCAAGTTCTAAAGGGGGGTGGTGAGTGCAAGCCTTTGGGCTCACACTGGTGTGCTGCAGTCGGCCGCACTGCTTGTGTATCTGCAGTTTTAGCTGCAGTCCTATTGATATATATCAGGTTGCAGGTTTTTGCTGCATTTTCTGACAGTGCGCCAAAGATAAGATGTAGCATGCAGGAATTTTGGTGCACTTTCAGAAAGAAACACACAACCTAATAGAAATCAATAGGATTGTGGGTAAAACGCAGGAAAACTGTGGATACACCAGCAATGGGCCAAAACAGCAAACCAGTGTGAACCCACCTAAAAGCACAAGGGACCGAGCACTACCACAGGCTGAGGACACAATTCTAAACACTTTGGCTGCAGTTATAAGAGCTACTGCTGGAGGAATAAGTTAAAAACGAGGGGAAGGGAGATAAGAGTCATTGAGCTCACATTTGGATGGTCCCTGGAGGCTGATCACTCAGAGATATCTGCCAGTGTTCTGTTCATAATTTCCCACCCACACGGCTCCTTCTTCACTACACAGTCACAGACTTCACAGAGTGAGAGAGGGGAGGGGAGGGGCAGAGACGACTCAGCCTCTCCCATTTGTGTAGGGTGGAACTGTGCACTGTGACAATGTAATAAACACAGGTACAACCAGACACCCCTCCATTTATACACAGCTTCTCCTGTCCCATAGAAGTTTATGGACAGGAGAAAATCGGGCTTATACTGCTGGCTGGGCGGGCCGGTTTTAAGGCAGGGGTCTGGAGCTGCAGCTCCATCAGCCCCTATGTTAATCCGGCCCTAGTCAGTACACAAATCTGTCACACAAAAGTCGAAAGTACAAACGCACATCCTCGGAATCAATGTTCACCAAACACAAAATTAGCACAAGGGGCCCAAAGGGTGGCACTCAAGAGCTGAAATTCCTCATAGTACGTCACTACATTTGTGTTTGTGGCACAATTGTGTACCATTAGTATGTAAGACAAGATCCTGGCACACGCCCTTTTGACAAAAATCAGACGCTCGATTGGCCAATAATCGTACCGTGTGTACGAGGCTTTAGACTGGCCATACACTATACAATTTTCTTATTCAATTTCCTTTAGATTTACCTTCAACTATGTAGTGCAAGGATCTGAGTGATTGCATACAAATCGAAAGTGTTTAGGTTTGACCTCATGTTTTATAGGGTTTTGGTAAATCTAAAGAAAAATTATATAATGTATGGTCAGTCTTAGTCTTATGCCGCGTACACACAATCAGAAATTGGATCAGCAAAAGACCGATGAGAGCTTTTGGTCGGAATATGAAACCGTGTGTATGCTCCATTGGACTTTTGCTGGCAGAATTCCCGCCAGCAAAAGATTGAGAGCAGGTTCTCAATTTTTCGGTCGGAAAAAGTTCCTATCCGAAAATGCGATAGTCTGTACAAATTCAGATGCGCAAAATTCCTAAGCTTGCTCAGAAACAATTTGACGCATGCTCGGAAGCATTGAACTTCATTTTCTCAGCTAATCGTAGTTGTTGTTCTTGGTGGTCAAAAGTTCAGAGAACTTTTGTGTGACCGTGTGTATGCAAGGCAAGCTTGAGCGGAATTCCTTGGATGGTTTTTCCGATTGAAAATCTGCTCGTGTGTACGCGGCATCACAGTATTTTAAGGTAACTTGTTTTCTTGGCAAAAAAGGCAGGTGTCTTTAAAATAGTCAATAAACCATTCAGTTGATTATTCTTTTTGGTAGTTGATTATTTACTTATTTGTTTCAGACTATAACTAAATCTACCCAGTACTAAAATGGTTATGCCTTGTAGAGTATCAATATTCTACTCCACATCTCATTTCCAAGAGCCCTTGGCAATTATTATAAATGCATGTTGGTATATATTTCTGAATGCTAAATTTTTATAATGTGTAATGTATTTCTAGTACCAGATAATGAATGAAAACATTACAAACTGGGGGAATAGATGACTGCACTATTCAAAATCATAGCTATATTGGACTCCTCTTTACCTGAACTCCAAAATTCTGGCTTTTATTTTTTTACTCCAATGAGCTGCAACCCATGTAAAGAAAGAGGTGGGCTGTGGGGCAGGAATGTCCTACTCATTGGAGTAAAAAAAGTTAGGCTACTTTCACACTGAGGCACTTTACAGGCGATACAGCGCTAAAAATAGCGCCCGTAAAGAGCCTCTTCTCTCTCTCCAGTGTGAAAGCCCGAGTGCTTTCATACTGGAGTAGTGCGCTTGCAGGACGGTAAAAAAAGTCCTGCAAGCAGTATCTTTGCAGCACTGTGAAACCAATGGGGCAGCACCGCCAAGCCGCTGCAGTGGCGATTTGCGGGCGATTTTAACCCTTTTTCGGATGCCAGCGGGGGTTAAAACTACCCCGCTAGCGGCCGAATAGCGCAGCTAAAACGAGGGTAAAGCGGCGCCAAAAATAGCGCCACTTTACCACCGACGCCCGCCTGCCCCAGTCTGAAGGTAGCCTTAAAGTTGAGAGTTTAGCTAGAGATGAGTTTGGAGGATGCTTGAGCTCACCACTAATTTATAAACAATAAGGCAGTCCACAAATTGTTGTGTGTGTTTTTTTTTTGTTTTTTTTTTTCATCCAACCAGCGCTGATCGTGCAGAAATTTTCCAACAGGCTGGTTGTAAGCCCTCATGCACACAGGCTGTTAAAAAAACGTTATGAAAACGCCAGTATCTTTGCAGTGAATTTTTTAAACTTTTTTCAGCTTTTTTCAGAAGGGGAGTTCGCTATCCTACCTGCCGGTGGTTGACGCTTCCTTAATGTGACTTGCAAGACATGTTACTTTACCCATAGAAGATGCAGTAACTTTCCGGGGCGTGTTTGATCGGAAGGTCGATGTGGACATGAAAAAAGCATATTGCACAGCAGCAGGTGCATGTAGTCGGTAGCAGCAGCCGCAGTAGGCAAAACGATTTCTGGATGGCCTGCTAATATAGAGAAATCCATTTGTGAAGGAGATGACCGGGAGAAAATAATCAGTTCTCTTCAGGAATTGAAGCTGGCAGGCGATTGTGTGGCAGAAGCCTCAGTGGATGTCATCCGTTCTTTTGCAAGGGCTATGCTGGCATCAGTAATGGCCAGAAGAGCTCTGTGGCTTAAGCCGTGGGTGGCGGATGCAGCATCAAAGACCAATTGGTGCAAGATCCCTTATAAGGGGTGAATCTCTTTGGTTTAAAATTGGACTCAGCGATCTCCAAGGTAACAGAGAAAAGCGGGTCTGATTCCTTCTGACAGAAGACCTAAGCCTCAGAAGGGTCCTTCTTTTAAACGCAACCTTCCAGAGCTGTACAGGGAGACGAAAACATATAGGCCGGGAAGAGAGTTTAAAAAGAATTGGAAGAATCCACAATCTTCTTTCCTGAGGCTTCAGAAGTCCAAGACCACCTCGTCTGGGGAAAATCAGAAGTTCTTTTCAGGGTACGCCCGTTCTACCTGAGAGAGTGGGAGCCAGGCTCAGAAAATTTGAGCAGGTCTGGACGGAACCCATAAAGGATGGATGGACATTGTCCACAGTAAAGCATGGACACAGATGAGGTTTATAGACCAAATACCGGAAAATCATTTTCAGTCAACCAGACTGCCGTCAGTTATAGTATATTGCTGCAATAGATACTGTATTTAGAAAACACAATGTTATTAGTGGTTTAACGCACACAATGAAATAATTGGACATGCTGAGACTTTTTAAGAACAATACTTTAACATTAAACCATACAGTAGCTAAAAGCTACGCAATGTTATGGTTGGGGTATTCAAACAGTAGGGTCAAACTTAGCTGCTTTTATTTTTTTAGGCACTATTGTTTTTTTTTACCAATTGTACCTAGTAGGAACAGGTACAAGTGTAAGCTATACATAGACGTGGAGAGAGAGAGAATTTGAAGACAGCGTTGCCTTGTAGTGCTCCGCCTACACAGCCTTGTCATAATCTCACAAAGTTTTATATGACTGAATGGACTACAAGTACTGTCTGCCGCAATGGAAGTATATTGGCTATTAAAAAATAGATAACTCCTCTGTGATCATGTTTTTGTAGCCCTTATGTAAGAGCAAAATGGGAGGATTATTATAGCCTTCAAATAGAAAACTTGTGCTATGCACCCAGCTTCTGGCAGTTTTTGTTGAGCAAATACCAAGGCTATTTTTACAATGAGGTACTTTACAGGCACTATAGCGCTAAAAATAGCGCCTTCAAATCGCCTATAAAGCGCCTCTCCTGTCACTCCAGTGTCAAAGCCCTAGTGCTTTGACACTGGAGGGTGCGCTTGCGGGACGTTAAAAAAGTTCTGCAAGCCGCATCTTTGAGTCACTTTAGGAACGGTGAATACACCACTCCCAAAGCGCCCCTGCCCATTGAAATCAATGGGCAGTGCCACCAAAACGCCTGCAAAGTGGTCTTTATTTTATATTCACCGCTAGCGAGGGTTAAAAGCGCCCCGCTAGCGGCCAAAAAGCGCCTCTAGAATGGCGGTAATGCCAGACAGGTAATTGCCGACACCCCCACGCATCAGTGTGAAAGTGCCCTAAAATAAGTTCACCTGGATGAGTGCCCTCTACCACCCTTAACCATTTTAGCTTTCACTCCTGTATGCCCTTTAATGACCAGAGAAAATTTCTGCTATAGGTATGTTTATTCAGCAATTCAGGTTTTATTGTCAAAGCTTAATTGAACAAGCTGAAGTTAGAAGCTGATTGGCTGCCATGCACAGCTGCACCAGATTCTGGGTGCTCCAGTTTTAGTAAATCCACCCACCCATATCGTTTCATTTTTTAAGGACAAAAGTGGCTTTTGTTGATATTGAGAAAATTATTTTATTTTTATGCTATAATGCATGGACAAAGTAACAAAACGAAAAAATACACTTTTTTTTTTTACTTTGATGCTTATATTGTTCCAATACAACAAATATTGTTTTACTCTTACCTTAGCAATCTTCACAAAATAGCTCTCACAGAACATGCCCCAAAAGCAATTACCTCCTTAGCATACTATGTTTTCTCCAAAAATATTTTTGGGTACCTTTCTATAGGTGAAATGTGGGGATTTATATAACAGTTTGTGCAGCGCTTTACAACATGAGGGCAGACAGTACAGTTTCAATACAGGAGGAATCAGAGGGCCCTACTCGGGGTAAATAGTTTATCGTATTTTCTACCAAAGAGAAACCCCTTTAAACCCATGGATCACATAGTGTAAAATTTGGTGAAAATAGATTTGACAGTTATGCCGTGTACACACAAGCGGAATGTCCGACAGAAAAATTTTGCCGTATATTCCGATCGTGTGTATGCCCCATCTGACTTTTTACGTCAAAAATTCTGACGGACCTAGAAAGAGAACATGTTCTAAATTTTTCCGACGGAACCAATTCCTAACAGGAAAACCGCTCGTCTGTATGCTGTTCTGACGTACCAAATCGATGCATGTTCTGACGCAAGTATGAGACGGAAGCTATTGGCTACTTGCTATTGAACTTCCGTTTTCTAGTCCCGTCGTATGTGTTCTACGTCACCATGTTCTGGACGGTCGGAATTTGGTGTGACCATGTGTATGCAAGACAGCTTGAGCGGAATTCTGTCTCCGTCGGAAAAAACTTCAGAGTTTATTCCGATGGGAAAAATGGTCATGTGTACAAGGCATATAAGTCAGTGTGCTGACTGGAGACATGCCAGAATTTCAATGTTTACTTATCTTTGCTTATCATTATTATACAGGATTTATATACCACCAACAGTTTGTGCAGCGCTTAACAAAATGAAGGCAGACATTACAGTTACATTACAATTTGGTACAAGAGGAATCCGAGGGCCCTGCTCGCTAGAGCTTACAATCTAGGAGGGAGGGTCAATTGATACAAAAGGTAATAGCTGTAGGGGAGGAGCTGATGGAGAAAGTAAAACAGTGTATTAATTAGAAGCAGGATAAGGGTTTTCAGGATCGTCAAAAGATGGATAGATTAGGGGACAGTTGGCTACTTGCTTATTACACCATTGTAAAGGACAGCTAAAAGTCATTTTAAACCCTAGCCATAGATATGCATTAAGGTATCTTTTGTCAAGCTGGCCATACATGGATGAAAATTTGCCCTCATGCACACAGGCTGTTAAAAAAACGTTATGAAAACTCCAGTATCTTTGCAGTGAATTTTTTAAACTTTTTTCAGCTTTTTTCAGCGTTTTTGCAATAGCATTTTTTAGCGTTTTTGAGCGTTTTTCCGCGTTAGCGTTTTGAGCGTTTTTGAGCGTTTTTAAGCGTTTTTAAGCGTTTTTGAGCGTTTTTGAGCGTTTTTCAGTGTTAGAACGTTTTTACAGCTGAAAAACGTCTTTCAGAACGCACTGGTCCTGGGTTTTTTTTACAGCTTAAAAAAGCTTATGCCACTTGCAGCTCAAAAACGCCTAGGTGGGCATGAAGCCATAGACTAACATAGACAGGCCTTTTTAAGCTGCAAAAAAAGCTCAAAAAAGCAGCTGTAAAAACGTCCATGTGCATGAGGACTAAAGAAGTCCTTGCTGAACAGGTCAAATTTTGATTCATGCATAGCTAACTAAGAGGCAGGCCATCAAGGCCTGGGGCTTTGTCAGTCTGAGAAGAGGATAAAACTGGATGTGCACAGTGGTGGGTTCTTCCAATTCCTCCCATGTCATGGCCATGATGCACTGCCTGTCAAACTTGCCAATTGTATTCAATGGGAGTTCACCGCCACCATGAGCCAAACACTCAGCTCATGCTTGTAGTGCAATTTTGTAATGCAAAATCCCACTTGAGATTGAAAACAAAAAGTAGACATCCAGGAGGTAGCAGGATCACTTCCTTGTACATCTGCTGACCGCTGCCATACCACCCTCAGAAAAGCTATCCACCATGGATCGCATTTCAGAAGGCATTATGCATTGATGTCTGTCTGAAAGAAGCCTTTAAGAGGATTTCCTGACGCATCATGGCAGCACACACACACTGGGTTGCGACTCCGCCCCCAAAGCCTAACAGGATTGGTTAACTATAAATTTGAAGGAGAGGCACCCCCCTTCATTCTCTTTTTTTTCCCTCATCTGACAAGATTGGAACAGGATTCTGCACCCTTACCATATTCACTCCACCAGGTTAAGCCTGGCTGGAAGTCTCTCCTGTACAGCCTCTAATGGAGCCTTTATGAAGAGAGCCCCAATCTTTTGGTCTCAGGGGCAAGTATTGCTTGTATTTACAAGCTTTAAAGAAGCTTAAAACATTGCAGTCGCCTCCTACCTTTGTCCACTATTCTTTAAAATGTCCATTTCTGCCTTTGTTTTTATGTTTGTGAGTTCGGCTGGGCTCTGTAGTGCTACAAGCTGATGTCATTTAGCAAGTCTCTTTGCCCTTCTCCAAAATGGCGCCCAGAACGATGAATCGTTTCTGCGCATGCGCGGTGATGTAATTGACATAATTTAAAAAGGCCTGTAACCTGTCAGTTTGTTGCTGATGGTTACAGGAACAATACAGGAAATTCTTTTGGCGATCCTTGCTGCCCGCAGTCTCAGGTGAGTCCCACATCTTATCTCATGTTTAATTTGTAGCCATTTCTTTCCTATTTTACTGCAATTTTTGCAATGCTATACTGTGTTACTCCTCATTCGATACTATATCCTGTTGCACTGTCTTCATGGAGGCCACTGCCCAAGCAGACCACCCTCATCATATGAGGTAAGAGGTGCCTGGCATGTATGGTAGGTATGGAAGAGAGAAAAAGAGTGCATATTTGCTAATGTTGCGATTTCTGACAGCCCTTCCAGGTCTAAATCTTCCAACTCAAAGCATCATGGATGCTCCAGCCATACCTCGAGCCATGGAAGATCTAGAAGGAGTCGCTCAAGATCCTCATTTCACCACCCTCACTCCGGTCGCAGCCACTCACACTATAGTCGCTCACACCAGAGTCGCTCACATAGAAGATCACCTTCTCCCCATCATGGGAGGAGCCATCACACCCGCCTTGCAGCAAAGGCCTGCTGGGTGTGCGGACCTCCAGCTTTGCCAGACAAGCTAGCCTGCCAGGCATGCTTCAATGAAGCAACCAAAGAGAAGGAGACTGATGTAAGAGAGGTAACTGACCTCATCAGAGAGTCAGTGCCAGAGTCTATTTTGGAGACAACACTCCCTGAACCGAACAAGGCAGGCCCAAGCACAGCTTCTGTAATGCAAAATCCTCCTATGGGTTCAGATTCAGAGTCTGACAATGATGATTCAGAGACTGCTACTGGATTTGACTTCACTCTGGTGGAGCCCTTTATAAGATCAGTGAAGGCCATAGGATGGGAGGAAGAAAAGGAAACACCTCGCAAAATCCGGAAGTACTTTCCTAATTTAAAGAGGGAACCAGAGTCCTTCCCCTTCATCGAAGAGCTGGAAGACCTCATTAAGGATGAGTGGGAGAGATTAGACAAAAGATCTAATCTGAACAATAGATTAGCTAAACTATCTTTTGAAGGAACAGAAGGGGAGTTCGCTATCCTACCTGCCGGTGGTTGACGCTTCCTTAATGTGACTTGCAAGACATGTTACTTTACCCATAGAAGATGCAGTAACTTTCCGGGGCGTGTTTGATCGGAAGGTCGATGTGGACATGAAAAAAGCATATTGCACAGCAGCAGGTGCATGTAGTCGGTAGCAGCAGCCGCAGTAGGCAAAACGATTTCTGGATGGCCTGCTAATATAGAGAAATCCATTTGTGAAGGAGATGACCGGGAGAAAATAATCAGTTCTCTTCAGGAATTGAAGCTGGCAGGCGATTGTGTGGCAGAAGCCTCAGTGGATGTCATCCGTTCTTTTGCAAGGGCTATGCTGGCATCAGTAATGGCCAGAAGAGCTCTGTGGCTTAAGCCGTGGGTGGCGGATGCAGCATCAAAGACCAATTGGTGCAAGATCCCTTATAAGGGGTGAATCTCTTTGGTTTAAAATTGGACTCAGCGATCTCCAAGGTAACAGAGAAAAGCGGGTCTGATTCCTTCTGACAGAAGACCTAAGCCTCAGAAGGGTCCTTCTTTTAAACGCAACCTTCCAGAGCTGTACAGGGAGACGAAAACATATAGGCCGGGAAGAGAGTTTAAAAAGAATTGGAAGAATCCACAATCTTCTTTCCTGAGGCTTCAGAAGTCCAAGACCACCTCGTCTGGGGAAAATCAGAAGTTCTTTTCAGGGTACGCCCGTTCTACCTGAGAGAGTGGGAGCCAGGCTCAGAAAATTTGAGCAGGTCTGGACGGAACCCATAAAGGATGGATGGACATTGTCCACAGTAAAGCATGGACACAGATGAGGTTTATAGACCAAATACCGGAAAATCATTTTCAGTCAACCAGACTGCCGTCAGTTATAGTATATTGCTGCAATAGATACTGTATTTAGAAAACACAATGTTATTAGTGGTTTAACGCACACAATGAAATAATTGGACATGCTGAGACTTTTTAAGAACAATACTTTAACATTAAACCATACAGTAGCTAAAAGCTACGCAATGTTATGGTTGGGGTATTCAAACAGTAGGGTCAAACTTAGCTGCTTTTATTTTTTTAGGCACTATTGTTTTTTTTTACCAATTGTACCTAGTAGGAACAGGTACAAGTGTAAGCTATACATAGACGTGGAGAGAGAGAGAATTTGAAGACAGCGTTGCCTTGTAGTGCTCCGCCTACACAGCCTTGTCATAATCTCACAAAGTTTTATATGACTGAATGGACTACAAGTACTGTCTGCCGCAATGGAAGTATATTGGCTATTAAAAAATAGATAACTCCTCTGTGATCATGTTTTTGTAGCCCTTATGTAAGAGCAAAATGGGAGGATTATTATAGCCTTCAAATAGAAAACTTGTGCTATGCACCCAGCTTCTGGCAGTTTTTGTTGAGCAAATACCAAGGCTATTTTTACAATGAGGTACTTTACAGGCACTATAGCGCTAAAAATAGCGCCTTCAAATCGCCTATAAAGCGCCTCTCCTGTCACTCCAGTGTCAAAGCCCTAGTGCTTTGACACTGGAGGGTGCGCTTGCGGGACGTTAAAAAAGTTCTGCAAGCCGCATCTTTGAGTCACTTTAGGAACGGTGAATACACCACTCCCAAAGCGCCCCTGCCCATTGAAATCAATGGGCAGTGCCACCAAAACGCCTGCAAAGTGGTCTTTATTTTATATTCACCGCTAGCGAGGGTTAAAAGCGCCCCGCTAGCGGCCAAAAAGCGCCTCTAGAATGGCGGTAATGCCAGACAGGTAATTGCCGACACCCCCACGCATCAGTGTGAAAGTGCCCTAAAATAAGTTCACCTGGATGAGTGCCCTCTACCACCCTTAACCATTTTAGCTTTCACTCCTGTATGCCCTTTAATGACCAGAGAAAATTTCTGCTATAGGTATGTTTATTCAGCAATTCAGGTTTTATTGTCAAAGCTTAATTGAACAAGCTGAAGTTAGAAGCTGATTGGCTGCCATGCACAGCTGCACCAGATTCTGGGTGCTCCAGTTTTAGTAAATCCACCCACCCATATCGTTTCATTTTTTAAGGACAAAAGTGGCTTTTGTTGATATTGAGAAAATTATTTTATTTTTTTTTTTTTTTTTTTTTTTTTTTTATATATATTTTTTTTTTTTTTTTTTTTTTTTCCAAAATATTTTATTGTCAGAAAAAAGTCATACATTACAATATCATTGCATATTGACAGTACAAACGAAATTGTATAGCAATGCGTTATATTACACATATTACAATGGTTAGCTACTTAACACTGTACGCCATATTCGGCCTTTCTGACAATGAACAGAAGTAGGAAATACGAGATAACAAAGGACCGTAAATGGTCATAAACCAGGATTAAACCTTTGAACTAGGGCTTCTACATCCAGATTTATTATATGACCTGGAAATCTCTATGAAGGTAGTATTACTTTATTTTGAACGTTGTGTCTGGTTATAATGGCGTGTGGTAGGGTTGCGGTTCTCGGACCCCTAGCAATCCTACACTTAGTTAATCGGGGGGGACAGGATGTCTGTATAGTGGGAAAGCGAAAAAAGAAAAAGGGGGGGGAAGATGAGCAGAGGTTTGGAAATGGTAGGCGTCTAGAAATGGTATGGATAGGGCATGAGGTTCTAAACAAGTTATTATTAGCACTATATAGGATCGGAATAGGGGAAGTGGCGGTGGTTGGGTAATGTTGGATGTAAGATAGAAGGGGTGGGAGTAAGGTAGGAGGGTATGGAGGACTGTGTAGAGTTCTCCTCCGACAAGGATTCACATGCCTGAGTGTACTCTTAGGCTAACATATCTGTGTATTCGGTTGTCGTTTGGAAATGTTGCCAGCAGGACCAAACATATTTGTATTTGGAAGGCGTATCCCTGGCTTGGTGGATCAGTTCCTCCATTTCAGCTATTCTATTGATTCGTTTGAACCATTCAGCTATAGTAGGTGGCTTGGAGGATTTCCAGAGCGTGGGGATGCACTGTTTTGCGGCGTTAATCATGTGTAGGGCGAGAGAGCGGTGGTAGTTTTTTATTGGGATGGGTGAGTGGTGAAGGAGCATTTGGGCAGGGGTAAGTGCAATCTGGTAAGTGGTAATTTTTGTTGTAAGTCGTTGGACTTCATTCCAGTATGGTTGGATGAGCGGGCAAGACCACCATATGTGAATCATTGAGCCTTCTGCTTCTGAGCATCTCCAGCAGGTGGAGGGAATGGAGGGGGAGATTTTATGTAGTTTTAATGGAGTTTTGTACCATTTAGAGAATATCTTGAAATTGTTTTCTTGTGTTGACACGTTAATTGAACCTGTATGGATAAGGGAATATATGTTTTCCCACTCTAGATCTGACAATTCCAATGCTAAGTCTCTCTCCCAGCTGCGAGTTGCTATATTGGATTTGGGGGTGTGTTCAGAGAAAAGGAGTTTGTAGATTTCTGAGATGACATGTCTTTGCGGTTCCGTCATGGAACACAATTCTTCAAAGGGTGTGAGAGGTCTGGAATAAGTGGCTTTCCTGTGGGGGTGATTGAGGAAGTGACTTATTTGATTGTATGTCCATGGTGGAAAGGCTCTTCCAGATGTATGTGTGGGTATGTTAGCAATAGGTATGATGGTGTTTCCGAGGAAGAATTGTTTTGCACGTACGTCATCATGGGGCCAATATCCCTTTAGAAATGTAGCAGAGGTACCTGGGGGAAATTCTGGGTTATTTCGTAGCGGGGTCATAGGGCCCGGGTTGGAGGAAATGCGATATTTGTGGCACGCCGTCTTAAATGAGGAAAGCGTAGAGGAGATCAGGGGATGTTGTGTGCATGTCAGAGGTATCTGTTGTGATGGGATCCAAGGCAGTTGTTGAAGTGGGAGAGAGGAAAATTCATTTTCAATTTGTGTCCAAGCTTTAGAGTGTGAGTGTACATTCCAATCCACAATTCTCGACAGTTGGCATGCCATGTGATATTTGGCGACGTCGGGAAGGGCAATGCCTCCTTTTAATTTGGGTAGTGTGAGTCTGTCGAAGCTGATTCTTGGGCGTTTTTTGCCCCAGATGAAATCGCTGCATGCTTTCCGATAGGAAGCGAAAAAGGCTTGTGGTAATCTGATGGGTATTGTTTGCATGACATAGAGTATTCTAGGGAGAACGTTCATTTTAATTATTGCCGCCCTTCCAAACCAAGAGAAAAGGCCTGTCGACCAGGCTTTTAGATCTTGTTGAATTTGTTGGAGGATCGGCATATAATTTTTATGATAGAGATCGGACAGGTTAGCCGGTAGGCGGATCCCAAGGTATGTAATTACATCTTGGGTCCATTTGAAGGGGAAATTCGCTTGACAGGATGCAAGGGTTTCGCTTCTTAAGGATATGTTGAGGGCTTCGGATTTTGTGTAATTAATTTGTAAATTAGTTAGGAATTTAAATGTGTCTAGATCTTTTAGTAGATTAGGTAGTGTAATGTGGGGTTCAGTTAGAAATAACAGGATGTCGTCTGCGAATGCAGATAGCTTGTATGTGTTCCCAGATACGGCGACTCCCTTGATGTCAGGATTAGAGCGTATGCGTTGAAGAAGAGGTTCTAAAGTAAGAACAAATATCAATGGAGAGAGCGGGCATCCCTGGCGTGTGCCATTGGACATGGAGAAGGCATCCGACAGGCATCCGTTGACACGGACCTGTGCAGTAGGAGAGGCATAGAGGGCCATTATAAATTGTAGCATACGGTCTCGTATACCTATCTTTTTAAGTACTTCCGACATATAGTCCCAGGCCACCCTGTCGAATGCCTTCTCCGCGTCCAAAGACAAAAAGAAGCCTTGTTGTTGGGTGTGAGTTAACCATCTGTGAATGTTTATTGCCTTGGTTGTGTTGTCTCTAGCCTCTCGGCCTGGTATAAAACCCACCTGGTCTAATGAGACAAGGTTAGGCAGGAGAGGCAAAAGACGGTTAGCCAAGATTTTGGCGTATATTTTGAGATCAACATTCAACAATGATATTGGACGGTAATTTGACACTTTTAATGTATCTTTATTAGGCTTGGGAATTACAGCTATGTGTGCTGTCAGTAAGTCTCTAGGTGGGGGATTGTCAGAGGATAGGGAGTTGAAAGCAGCCAAGAAGTGTGGTTTAAGGGTGTCCATAAAAGTTCTATAGTAACCAGTTGTTAGGCCATCAGGTCCGGGGCTTTTACCCGCTTTCAGTTGCTTGAGGACCACATTCACTTCATCTGAAGATATGGGTCGTTCCAGGTCCTCAGCCAATGTAGTAGAAATGCATGTGGGGCTATATTGTGTGAGGAAATCTTGAATGGCTTTCGTTCTGTGTGTATCTACTCTTTGTAGGTTGGGGGGATGCAAGTTGTATAGCTGTGAGTAGTAGGTTACAAATTGTGCAGCTATGTGCTCATTGGATACTATTTTTGTCCCTTTAGCATCTATGATCGAGTGTATCGTGTTGTGGACCCTTTTGGCTCTGAGTGCTCTTGCTAGGAATTTTCCAGATTTATTGCCATATTCATAGAATATTTTTTGGGAAAGAATATAATTTCGTTTTACTTGCTTGTTTAAGGCTTCTAATAGGTCATTCCTGGCTTGGAGCAATTCAGGGAGGGATGTCGATGCTTGGGAGGCTTTGTGTGCTCTTTCCAGTGTTTGTATTCGAGTAGTCAGAGTGTTTATGAGTGCCTGTCTGTCTTTCCTGCGTTTGGCCGAGAATGCTATTAGTTCTCCCCTTATGGTACTTTTGTGTGCTTCCCACCGGATCATGGGCGATATGTCCGGTGAGTCGTTTTCAGAGAAATACATTTTAAGACTGTTTTGTACGTTAGTCATTATGGCAGTATCCGTGAGAAGCGAGGGGTCCAGTCGCCATATTTGGGGACAGGTGCGGACATTGGGGAATTCTAATGTCATGGAGATTGGGTGATGATCCGATATATACATTGGGTCAATAGTGGCGGAGGACAGCATTGATAGGTCTCTTTGAGAGAGGAATAGGTAATCTAATCTGGAGTGTCTGTTATGTGGAGTCGAGTAAAACGTGAAGTCTTTCTCGTTCGGGTGGAGTGTACGCCAGGAGTCGTGTAAAGAAAGTTCTTTGAGTAGTGATTTAATTGTGCGTAGAGCGTTAAAAGGCAGGATTGTGGAGCCATTCGAGGTGTCCTGTAGGGGATTTAGGGGGACGTTGAAATCCCCCCCTAGGATCAGAAGGCCTTCTTGGAATAGGGCGAGTTGTCGTAAAGTGGAGCGGAAGAAAGGGACTTGTTTCGTATTAGGTGCATATATGTTGGCCAGGGTTATTCGCCTACCATACAGTGTACCCTTGACAAAAAGGTAACGTGCTTCTGGGTCTATGCAGGTGTCTTTGATTTGGAACGGGCAGTTTTTAGCAAATAGTATGGACACTCCTTTGGATTTAGCAGATAGATTAGTAGCATGTAGGCATGTAGGATATCGGTGGTTTGAGAGTTTTGGAATGGAGCTCGTTTTGAAATGGGTTTCTTGGAGGAAGATAATGTCAGCTTTATTTTTTTGTAGGGAAAGCAATAACTGAGAGCGTCGCTCAGGGATGTTGAGGCCCTTTATATTAAGGGACAGGATTTTGATTCTCATGTTTTTGGTGGGAAGTGTTTGCGGCATGGTGGGAGAGTAGACGGAGCCCTAGATACTTCAGTATAAAAATATGGGAGGTTGTCGTATTGCTACGAGTAATCGTCGTCGTCGTCGGAGGAGAACTCAGGTGAGAGAGGTAGGAGCGTAGACTTTAAGTCGTTCGAAGGGGAGTGGTAGTAGTGGTCGGAGTATAGGAGTGGGTATATGGGTAAGACGGAGCAATACGTTCGTAATCCTATCTGGTGTAGTTGTGAATGAAGATAGTAGGGGGACTGATGCAAGCGAGATAAAGCTTCCGGAGACAAGCGAGAGCCTGCTCGCTGGTCCAAAATCAGTGTATACCTGAAGTTAGGTATGACCGGAATAAGTCTGTGGCGAGAGGTGGAATCTAGTGTGTGGGTCAATAATGGAGGTAGTTTTTTTTTGCCACAGAGGTGGGGAGCGGCTGAAATCGGTTAAGAAAGTGAAAATATACAGAGGGTTGGCTATCCGCTAGACCGAGAGGAAATGTAAGATAATGGAGGAGGTTGTGAATGGTACTATATTGTAACTGGTTCTCAAGTTAGGGGGGCGTATGAGAAGATGCACTGTGCATCCGACATAGGCTGCTGCCGGAGTAATATGGGTGAAGGTGGAAGTTGGGGCATTGATTTTTGTAACATGAGGGCACCATTTGCGGATTTTCAGGGTATTCAGAGTGCTCATGCAGTGGACCCTTACACCGTATGATTAATGTCAGTATGACAACTAGACACAAGCTTAGTTGAACAACATTCGAGCATTTCCATATAGTTTGCAGAGGCAAGGTGCATCAAAGGAACTTAAACTAGCCGTAAGGCTGAACTCAGAGCTATCAACATTCTAAGAAAGAAAACCCAACATGATAGTAAAACATTCATGTCATGTGTAAAACAGTGGCTTAACCCGGTTGGGTTGGAGTAGTTATCTCCCTGTGTTTAGGATAGCACATCCTGATTCCCATGTCAAGGTGTTCCTTGGAGTCTTACAGTGCTATTCTAAGGTCAAGAGAGCGGTAAGGTCAAGAGTTAGCTGAGGGGGGTATGTTCTAGAGTTCTGAAGCGTGCGTGGGTTTCATGTGCCTAAAAAATTTTTTCCCCCATCCAGTATCCTTTATATATAGAAGTCGGTCAGGAGTAAAATAACTATTATATCATAGGGATGTGATATGTTTGCATTTGGTGTCGAAGCAGTTGTTTTCGATCAGTGGTGGGGGAATAATATGTAGAGTCTGCTATGCACTGCGTTTCATATTCGTTTTGGTATACAGAAACTTTACTTAATGTAAGGTAAGCTTCTGGGGGGTAACTCGTATCAAGGATGGTGTACCCCTTTGAAGGGAGGAAGACAGGAGGTGACTGGCCTTCCCGATGTGGATAACGGGGTTTTCAGCTTTCAATGGTAAGTATTTCCCTGGAGTGGGGTCTCATATCAAGTCTGGAGCATATAGTGGGAGTGTCAAAGACATGGGTGTTGCTACATTCCTTTCTACAGGCTGTGTACCTCAAAGCGTAGTGAAGGGGTGTCGCTAAATATGGTCATTATGATCATTGTGGTGCACGTAAAATATCCCCCAGTGTGGGTGGTTGCCGAATAGTGGATAGCAGACTAATGATAGTATGAAAGTGTCTGTTTGTAGTCCGTGGTGCGTTGGTAGATTTCTAATTCTGAAGTAGGAATATTGCAATCTCCATGTATAGTAAAATAGACAGTAGATACGGTGAGGACAGTGATCCACAGGAGCAAACCCCCCTACTATCAAATACTGAGAGTGATAGCCTGGTTTGTAGATGGGGTAAGTATGGCATTTGGACTGTTAATTTGGTTAAATAGGAGCCATGCGTCCGACAAAAGCTGCACTAGTCTCATCGAATTGTGCATTATTCGATATGCTGTAAACAAGCCTAGAGGTTAGGATTGTCAGTTACTGTTCGCTTATGCGCGGTTAATAGACAATCATGGTAGTACTGTATACTCCCGAGGATCACCGCCCCCACCGCCCTCGTGGTATCAGGGCTATGGCACATACAACATGGGAAAAGCGAAGGCAAATTCATTTTGTGCATACTCTACCCAGGTTTACTACTACCAATATGAGTACCCAGAAAGCAATATAGGGGATCTATAGGGTACATATTGAGGTCGAGTTCTCCCTCTCTTATTAAAACTGGGAGGGTACATTACCAGCTCTGGAAAGGATGCGGTGGTAGCCATCATAAGTGTATCAAAGTCAGAGTGGGTTGAGCATAGGTGACAGACCCTATTAACGTGATTGTCACCTCTCCTGATGGATAGAGGATACGGACTCCTGCTGTACTTTTCCAGTGTCCGTGGTGCGTAGTGTTATAGAACACAAACTCTGCTTTGTTCGATGAGCTGAGTAGAGGGGGAGCGACAGGTTCATTTGCCAGAAACACAGATTGAGCTGGTGGGAGAGCTGTACCTTAGATATAGTCTGCACGAAGGAGCATGACGATCGTCTGGGGAGACCACGGGAGCACATGAAAGTAAGGAGGACGGTTTGGTTAGCTTTGCTGGAGCTGTTGCCGTCAGTGGCGGTCTCGGCGGGCTCTCCTGTTTTGCGGAGCGTTCAGCGGGCTGGAGCCGTTCTCGGTGCCTGGTGCTGGCGGGCGACTTCTAGATTCCGATGGGGAGCGGTGCCTCCTGTAGCGGTGTTGTTGCGTTTCCATTGGTTCGTCCGGTGGCATCTTTCTGGGAGTCGGTGGGCGGAATTCCGCATACCATTCGGGAACTTCCGTGAAGGGTATGTCTAGAGTGTCGCAAAAGTAGCGGAGATCCTCCGGCACTCTGAGTAGCGCGGTTCTTCCCTGTGACGAAGCTGACAGGCAGAAGGGAAACTTCCATCTGTATGGAATTCCCTTGGTCCGGAGTACATCCAGCAGGGGGCGCAATTCTCTCCGACGCTGCAGTGTGATTGTGGAAAGGTCCTGGAAAAGGCGAATGTCAGCGCCATTATATGTCAGCTTTGTGGTGCTTCGAGCCTTACGCAGGAGTTCTTCCTTCAGTTGGTAATCGATGATATGGCAAATCACGTCCCTGGGTGGGTCCGCATCTCTTCCCCGTGGACGCAGGGCACGATGGATACGTTCCATACCTATCGGTGTGGCGGGGGGTTTATCTAGCAGGCTGTTGAAAAAGCAGGTCACTTCGGCCGTTAGCCTGTCTGCCTCTATAGTTTCCGGCATGCCTCGTACTCGGAGATTGTGGCGTCTGCCGCGATTGTCCAAATCCTCCACGTGTCGGTTCATGTCCCGTAGTTGTAACGTGTGTGTGTCAAGAACCTGACACGTACGGCGGATTACAGTGGAATGAGTATTAGTCGTCTTCTCCACCTCTTGTACCCTACCTGCGATGGCTTGTAGGTCAATTTTAAGGTCCGTGATTGCGGCCGTTAGAGCCTCCGTAAGGGTGTTTTTAATGTCCATGGCTACAGAGTGAAGATCTTGGAGACTGGGTTGTGCGTGGGGTGTAAGAATTACAGCACCCGTTGTTGGGGATGAGCTGTCCCCCGCCTCAGGGCCTGCTGTCTGAGGTGAGCCTCGTGTGGGCGCCATGTTGCCAGCGTGGGTCCGGAACATTTCAGGAATGTTTTGGCTGATCCTGCCCGGCAGGTCTCGGGGTGACCTGGATCTGGACGTGGAGGAGCTGCGGGAAGAAGTCCCCATGATTCCCAGTTGATCAGGCAGGAAAAATCCTCCGTTGTAGACAGATTCTTTTCTCAGTCAGCGGGAGCAAGGAGATTAAGCTGCCATCTTCTCCCGAGGTCAGGCCACGCCCCCCAGAAAATTATTTTATTTTTATGCTATAATGCATGGACAAAGTAACAAAACGAAAAAATACACTTTTTTTTTTTACTTTGATGCTTATATTGTTCCAATACAACAAATATTGTTTTACTCTTACCTTAGCAATCTTCACAAAATAGCTCTCACAGAACATGCCCCAAAAGCAATTACCTCCTTAGCATACTATGTTTTCTCCAAAAATATTTTTGGGTACCTTTCTATAGGTGAAATGTGGGGATTTATATAACAGTTTGTGCAGCGCTTTACAACATGAGGGCAGACAGTACAGTTTCAATACAGGAGGAATCAGAGGGCCCTACTCGGGGTAAATAGTTTATCGTATTTTCTACCAAAGAGAAACCCCTTTAAACCCATGGATCACATAGTGTAAAATTTGGTGAAAATAGATTTGACAGTTATGCCGTGTACACACAAGCGGAATGTCCGACAGAAAAATTTTGCCGTATATTCCGATCGTGTGTATGCCCCATCTGACTTTTTACGTCAAAAATTCTGACGGACCTAGAAAGAGAACATGTTCTAAATTTTTCCGACGGAACCAATTCCTAACAGGAAAACCGCTCGTCTGTATGCTGTTCTGACGTACCAAATCGATGCATGTTCTGACGCAAGTATGAGACGGAAGCTATTGGCTACTTGCTATTGAACTTCCGTTTTCTAGTCCCGTCGTATGTGTTCTACGTCACCATGTTCTGGACGGTCGGAATTTGGTGTGACCATGTGTATGCAAGACAGCTTGAGCGGAATTCTGTCTCCGTCGGAAAAAACTTCAGAGTTTATTCCGATGGGAAAAATGGTCATGTGTACAAGGCATATAAGTCAGTGTGCTGACTGGAGACATGCCAGAATTTCAATGTTTACTTATCTTTGCTTATCATTATTATACAGGATTTATATACCACCAACAGTTTGCGCAGCGCTTAACAAAATGAAGGCAGACATTACAGTTACATTACAATTTGGTACAAGAGGAATCCGAGGGCCCTGCTCGCTAGAGCTTACAATCTAGGAGGGAGGGTCAATTGATACAAAAGGTAATAGCTGTAGGGGAGGAGCTGATGGAGAAAGTAAAACAGTGTATTAATTAGAAGCAGGATAAGGGTTTTCAGGATCGTCAAAAGATGGATAGATTAGGGGACAGTTGGCTACTTGCTTATTACACCATTGTAAAGGACAGCTAAAAGTCATTTTAAACCCTAGCCATAGATATGCATTAAGGTATCTTTTGTCAAGCTGGCCATACATGGATGAAAATTTGCCCAGTTCGGCAGGGACTGGATGAATTTCGATCCATGTATGTGCAGGTAGTTGTACAGAAGTCGATCTACCGAATGACTTCTGTACAACCAGTCTGTTGGAAAATTTTTGCAAGATCAGTGCCATCAACTATAGAAGTCTCCCCGCTGTCAGAATACAAAGGCTCAGCGGGAGTAATTTCCCATCCACCTCAAATGTGTGGATGGGGGAATCAGATTTATTTTTTTCCTGCAACCCACTGGTTTAAGGGGAAAAAATGACATATATGGGCTGCCTTAACCTCTGAGATAGATAATGAAGTGGACATAGTTAAGGTTTTTCTAAAACCTTTTCAGGGTCAAAGTCCTTTCGCACCCAATGGAAACAGCCAAAGTGCTGTGAACAAGGCCTGTGTGCTGAAACACGTCTGCGAGTCCTTTTTATCATGGTCGTAAGACAACAATAAAAAGACTGAATTTCCAGTGGTGCCAGCTCTTCTATGTACATTTGTGGTTAGTTTCCGGATGTGTGAGGGATATGGGAGGGACATCCTGAGCCAGAGCACCTGGACAAGGGGTACCACCATCCATCTCATCATTTGGCTCTTCTGTTCAGAGCGGTGTGATTTTGTGTTGCAAAAAAGCCAAAGTGTACCCGCCCATGACCTGTGAGCTACTTCAGCAGCATGATGAAAAGTTTAACGAAGCCCTCTTCTGCCTACTTTTTGACCTGGCCATGGATCTGTCCACACCTCTGGCTAAAAATATAAATATTTTTTTCCTGTATAATTAAGTTACAAAAACCTATCATTAAAGCAGAGCTCCAGGCAAACAGCTAAATTTACAGTTCTAATACAAATATTTTTACCTGTCAAAATCTGTAAGGTGGCAGCATGAGTACATATTTATAGATCTTTTTGGACACTAAATAACAGAGGTGATTTAAAACTTTTCATTTATAAGAAGAAGCTCCCACACCTGTTGTACACAGTTAGGTAGACTTTCTGTTACACAGTTATGTTTCCTTTTTTTTCTTATTTGAATGCTAATAGAGTCCAAAGCCTCTGTGCATTTTTAAATTAAGACTTTCCCTACAGATCTAAAGTAGCCTAAACAAAGATATGTAAATGTACCAATCCCATAAAGATTTTTAAATAGTAATTGCAATGTAACAATGGAAAAGGGTAAGTAAATGTGATGTAATGATGCAAATTACATATTGTTAAGGAAACAATAAGTAAAGACAACAGCAAAAAGGACTTTTCCATGTTTGAAAGAAAAAATATTCTTTCATGTTGGTGGGATTGATTGCCTTAAACCATACAGCATTGGAAATTCTACTGACAAACCCCTTGAATAAGTAATCTCCTACAGAATAGGTATACTGATGTATAATTTTGTTAGGACTCAGTTCTGGTTATCTCTTTAAATAATTAGGTATGAGTGCATCTGTGTATTGTTAATCACATTTTATTTTTTTTTACATAAAATATAGGTATAATGCTTGCCCTAACAGAGTCCATTAACTCTGATTGTTGCTCTCTTGCAGAGCTTGAGCAGTTGCTAAGAATCTTCAGCATTTGATAGTTCAAGTGTGTCAGATCCCTGTGTTCCTCTGCTGCATATTGTGGTCCTCCTCACCTTTTCCCCTTAACCAACCATCCTAGCTGCTACATCACTAGTGTGTCCATGCAGCTCTGAAGTGGCACACTACTGTCATAGTGGCTGTGAGGGAAGCTATAGCAAGCAGTGGGGAGATATAGCCACCTGACACAACCAGAAGTATTGGATGCTGAAGATAGACAGCAAGGGTTGACCACATTTCTAGAAAAACATAACAACCAAGTCTTGTTGAAGATGTAGCTTAAGGAGGGGTTGTGCTTAGACAATGCACACAAAATCACTGTAAGAACACTACACGCAGGTTGCACTTTAGGTCTTCTGAAATACTCATCTCCCCACCCTCCACTATGCTTTGTTCTTAAATTACAAATTTAAAATCTGTATGTATTACAGTGAACCTGTGCACGAACATGCTGAAATCGTGTTCAGCAAACAAAACTTGATCCATTCAGATAATAAACTGAAATATCAATATTAATAACATTGCATAACATTCAAATAACAGAACATTTTGTGGTTCAGAGGCTAGTATAATGTATGTGTGTGATATACTGTATTAGCACACTTCATGGAAATTGTTGACTTTTTTAAAATTTTTTATGTTAAAATTTTTGATCTTAATTCAAATGCTGCCTACAGATAGAGATGATTTGTTTGACAAATGGCATATAAAATTGATATGGTGTATTCATTTTCACAATCTAAATGAAGAAAAATGAAGATTTGTCATTTGGAAAAAGTAAATACACCCCCACATTTGCCACCACTTCAGATCCATAAAATTAGAATCCAGTGTTCCAGAATAGATTATGGTGATTAGAACCTTCTGTACTTCGGGAGTATACAGGTAGAACCTGTCCTTTTAAACCTCAAACATCAAGGGTCTGGTGCTCTCTTTACTATTGACTTGTGGGCGGTCATCATGCCAAGATCAATAGAGCACTCTAGAGCCCTCAGAAAAAAAGGTTTGATGCCCAATGTTCTGGTAAGGGATTTAAAAAAAAATGCCAAATTATTTGAAATCAATCATTCCATAATCGACGAGTGGAGTAAATTTCAGACAACTGCTAATTTGTCAAGGATTGGCCAGCCCAGCAAATTCAACCTAACAGTTGAATGTTTGGTGCTAAAGAAGTCTCCAAGTACTCCAACATTTCATTCTGGGCTTTTCACTTTTAACTGAATTTGCTTCAGTTAACTCTTAGGTCAATGTTCATGTATCAACCAATAGAAAGAGAAAAAGCCCTTGCTGCCCAGATCTTCTGGAACAATGTGCCAAAGACTGACCAGTCAAAGAGTTGTTTGGTCACAGTCAGTAGAAATGTTTTCTACAAACTGCAGACAGTATTTCAGGAGAAGAACCTCATAACAACTGTAAAGCATGGTGATGAAAATGTTATGGTTTGTGACTGCTTTGCTCATTTAGGGCCTGGGCAGTTTTCAGTCTTTGGGGTAATTTTACTGAAAGGTAAATAGGCTGTTCATTTTGCAAGGGAATTTTCCCTGAGGTTAAGCTTTTATTTCCAATCATCTATTTTTTTTAAAGGTGTTTATTTTTAATTGAAAACATTATATACAAAACATAGTCCCATGTGAAGCATACAGTAGGTATGTGATAACAGTCTAAAAGGCTACACATAGCTTAAGTGGGTCAACTGCCAATTGTATTATATTAAAGGTTAACATGTGTTTGCAGTAACTAACTGTGGTAAAAGAAACATAAAACAGGCAGACCACACACACAAACAATCACACATCCCTTTCTCTCTCCCGCAAGTAAAATACAGATTACCACCTATTTAGAAATGTGGGGACGTGGCCTGGAGCTGTTTTAAGATGGACGCTTGAACTCTCTGCTCCTGTTCCATGAGGTAAATTTAGCTGACTACAGCGCACATCCAGCAAACAAAAGATGAGAAGCACACATAGGAGTGCTTCTGCAACCCGACACCACTCCCCCAGAGACCTGGACACTCAGCTAAGCTACACTATACCAGAGATATTCCGGTCACAGTGTCAGGGAGACACGCTGCCATCACAGGCCTCTTCCCTCACATCCCCTTCAGACAGCCGAAATCAGCATAGAGACCAGAGCCGCAGCCCTTCTCCTTCACCCAGAATGCAGGTTGACTCAGCAGTAAGTCTAGCCGACCTTCGCACAGTGGCAGCAGACATTAAAAATACATTGTCTGCTGCTATTTCTGACCTACGATCAGACATTCAGGCGATGAACCTGAGAATGGAGGAGGTTGAAGAAACTCAAGCCCGTCATGATGCCTCACTGTGTCAAGTGCAGCAAGTGACAGAATCCCATGCCGCCCGCCTCAGAGACATAAACGGGCATATGGAGGATCTGGACAATCACGGAAAACGCCACAACTTAAGGGTAAGAGGCCTCCCTGAATCAATTGACTCTGCCCAGCTCTCTCTCATGGTCACTACCCTTTTCAATGGGCTTCTAGAATGACCCCCAGACACCCCTATAGCTATGGAATGCATCCATAGAGTGCTACGCCCGAAAGGAAGGGATACTGACCCACCCGGGGACATCATTTGCTGCCTGACTGACTTTCTCCTGAAGGAAGAAATCCTCCGCAAAGCTAGAGGCCGCATACACGTCTACTTTCAGGGCTCTAACATTAAATTATTCCAAGACTTATCCAGCATAACTTTGCAGAGGAGGAGAGAAGTGAGACCCCTGCTGGATGTACTAAGGGCTAGATACATAGTATACTGCTGGAAGTTTCCCTTTTGTCTATCGGCTTCCCACAATGGTCACACTGCAAATCTCAGAGTGCCAGAAGACCTGGAACATTTCTGTACCTCGCTCAACCTCCCACTGGTGGACCTGCCTGACTGGTAGAGTGACTTCCATCTTCCTCTACTTCGCAGAGCCACCATGGATGGCATCACTGAAGCGGGAAACTTCAGCATCAGACGCCGCCGTGCACATCCTCCACCCTCACCATCCCAAGCAGCGGGGACCCCGAAAAATAGCAGCCCTACAGCATCCCCAGAGCACTGCAAAGCTCGCCACTCATAAACTAGATTAATCTCTTACCTCTCCAATCGCGGTCTAAAACCTGAAGATTGTATGTAAGAGGAAGAAGACAGATATAGATTGCACACTGACTTTTTCACATGAAGTTACTAATGTAAACGACCCTAACTTCAGTTTAATTGCCCAATGTTGGCCCTGCTGTTGGCTAAAGAAGAAATGTACATGTACTGTACTGTTCAGGAACATATAAGCTCCTTCAATAGTAAGTAAGGCCAAACAAGCCTTCCACCTACCCCACCACTATGCCACCTGGAGATACGCACCCCCTCAAAACATCATTGATAGAAAAAGAACACAAACAGTTTAAAGTGACTGCCTTTCTCCAACTACACCCCAGGAAGCAGATCTACTGGAAACGTCTCAGATGACGATCGAACTTATAAAGTACTCAGCCACCTTAAATTTTATTTCCTTTTTCTTTTTTCTCCTTCTTTTTCTACTGCCTGAGCTGGTGATGGGAATTTCTTTTTCTTTTCTTTTTTTTTTTTTCTTTTTGTTCTTCTTTTTCTTTTTATTTATGTATTTTTATTTATTTTTTATCTTCTTTCTTTCTTTTTTTTTTTTTCTTTCTTTTTTCCACAGACTAAAGTTTACCACTAAAGTGTAAGAAGGTGAACCCTCACATAAGGTAACTAGTAAGGACTATTTTACCTCCCTCAGATGAGAAAGAGTAAACCAATTTAACTATTCCTCAGTTCTGTACTGCCACCATTTCTCCTAACTGTCAATTATCAGAAAGACAGGAGATAGGTCAGAAAGGTAATGTCATGCCTGCAAATGTTTAAAATGTACATGCTACCGAGACACAGATGAGGACGGCACTCCCCATGTGGATCCAAATTATTGCAGAACCCTCTGTAGGAATGATGAGTTGGATCTCATGCACACTTAACCAAACTCTCTATGGAGTGACCATAGGAACTGAAACGTCTGCTAGAACCCTTTCCTAATAACATTTAACTATAACTCGGTGCCGCCATCATCTGACTCTCTCTTTCTCCCACACCCTGAACGTAAATGAGCTCACACAAGTATTTCCCTGATTACCGCCGACACTAAAGTTATTCTTGAGCTCATATTGACCTACTAACACATCTCCTGAGCCCGCTAGACACAAAAACAGTAATATCATATCATATTCCCCCGTTCCAACTACTAGATCTCCAAGTAGATTCATTATACCCACTGTAGACATGTTACTCTAGACTCGGCCCTAGGGTCGTGGATTCACAATCCTCCCCACCCCTCTCCAGGGTTACTAACACAGATTAGCCACAGCAGGATTATCATTGTTGTTACCACATTTGGTTTTTCAGTTAAATAAGTTCTGTAAACTTATTGAATTCATAATATTGTTATGCTTCTACCTTGTTATATACGTTTATAATTTTTTGTGTACTATGTTGAACACATTGATTCATCACATTAACCCCAATGATGTCACATCACATGACACATACATGGCCTCAAACCACTCCGCCTGAAGCGTCAAACCAAACATATCATCCAAAATTAATTCCCCTCATTCCCCTACACACACTAATAGCTTAGCTCAAATCCGCTAATATGCTGGATCATCTGCCCTCTAATAGCAAGTGATAACCACACTAAACACCAATACCTCACTGGAACAAGAGTACCACTCCATCTAGGAACCTCACCCAACCACACCCACGCACAGCGGACTCTGAGAGTACCGACTGACCTCTACTGGATTTACTATAAGTGATTAGAGAAAAAGTTCCTAATCACCGCCAGTCAACCTAAGACTACAACTCTCATCACCTACCCCCCACTCCCACCCTTTACCAACAGCTTACACACAAGCTCCCCCCTCCCCCCCACCTTCGTTACCCGTTACCTCCCCTCACACCCCTCCCCCATACTACCACCCATCCCCCCCTTTTGGTCTCTCTCTTGATTCCCTCCTCTAGGAGACCTACCCCTAGTGCAGTTACACCTTGAGACATCATGGCAGACACCAGAACCACAACAAAAAACAACAACAAAAAAAGTAGTTTCACTTAACGTTAAAGGCCTCAATATAACCGAAAAACGATCCCAGGTACTAACATGCATGAAAAGCATGAAAGCGGATGTGCTCTTACAGGAGACTCACTTCTCCTCAGCAGCAATTCCTAAATTCTCTAACCGAGACTTTCCAATAAGCTACCATGCATCAACACCGAACTCCAAAACTAAAGGAGTCACAATCCTCATTTCCCACCTCGTCTTTCAGAACACCACCTGGAGAGAGCGTAGCTCCACCCACTTTCCCAGGAATCACTGGAGTCAGTTTTCTTTATAGACCGGACACTTCCACCATAGCCTCAGTTGTAGTGTTTCCTCCGACCATGGTGGAGGCGCTGCAGGGAACCAAGGATGTGCTACGCTCTCTCCAGGTGGAGACAGTATGAGGCATACCTGTGTACTTTGTTCAGGCAGGCCAGCCCAGCATCTCCCCTTATGTGAGGGGGATTCTCTGATTTCTGCTCACCTTCATACCTGGTGAGGGTTCAGGCAGCAGGGGGTCCCGCTCATCAGACCGGCGCTGTGGGCTGCAAAGGAGGAGGACGTGCTTTACAGAGGTGAGCAGCATCTCCTCTGTCTTTTCTTCAGCCTCCATGCTTTTCCGGGTCCTGGGTGGTGAGTGCCTCATTCCAGCCGGGGGGCGGGACTTCCGGCGGTGCGACGCGGCTTCCGGTTCCGGCCGTTGCAATGCAGGGGGAGGAGACGGCCTCAGCTGGTGTCAATTTCCGGTCCTCACAGTGGCGAAAGGACCAGTAAAATTCAAATAAAAGCAGCCGGACACCTCTACAACCTCGGCAGGCATGGAAGAGGAACAGACGGCGGTGGCAGGAGCAGGAGCCACTAACACCAGTCAGACTCAGGTAAGCAGGGGCAGAGGTCCCTATACTTTATCTAAGGGTCTTGTTTCTCCCTCCCTGGCTCCCCTGGAGGGATGCAAGGGAGCCTGCGCCACTCTCCTTTTTTAATTCAGTAAGGAAAGTGTGCTTTTATCTGCTTATGGTGACTCAGTGGGGGAGAGTTGCTGAGAAAGCTGCAGTAACAAATAAAGGAGCTAAGGAGTTGGCTCTTCTCTTTGGCAGCTGGTGTGACAGACTCACCCGGGATAGAGGCTTTTGGAGGGGACTGAATGTGAGCCTCTTGCCTACAGATTATGGGCCCTGGCATTTGGGGTACCCTTGAGGTGTTTTTACTTTGGCTTCGGGTCCTTGTCCCCCAGGACACACAGACTCTGGGGACCCTGTATTTGCCATAGTAGCAATAGTGACTGAGTAATACTGTTGGGACTCATACTGTGAGAAGATGCTAATGTCATCAACTCCACTCACCTGTCTGATGTCAGCTATAATGTGTTTAATGTAAATGAGTTTAGTCTGGCTTACCACAGGTTCTAAGGGTATTCAACTCATTGTTGTTTGTTCTAATTAACCCTGTGTTGATGTTTATGGTATTGTGTGTTGAATAGTCAATGAGCTAGGAGACGTAGTCACCTAGTCTGAGTAAATGATTTAGTAAACTAGCTCATGTTAATTAGGTTACAGTTGTATTGTTAGAGGAGGTTCCAAAGGCATACAAAGTCTTGTAATTTTGATTCTAAATAGAAATAGTCCATGTTAGCATCTAAGCAAGTGTCGCCTTGTTTTGTTCTCAGAGCAGTTGGAATATCTGATATCTGTATACAGACTGGGAGGAAGTGGTATATGACGGAAGCACTCAAGCGGAGTGTGGGACGTTCCGTGACATTGGTGGCAAGCAGCGGGAAGCTTCCGGCAGTCTGGGAAATCTAAACCTCCACCTGGATCCAAGATCAGGATAGCAGACTTCAGTCACCCCAGCAGAGATATGGACCTGGCATCAGAGTTCCCGGGGGTGCTGCGGATCATCCTTTCAACATACACCAGGACTGTGTCTGAGGATGAATACCTGGAGCTTAGGCAACAAATTCGGGTGGAGCTCTGGATTGGAGCCCTCCAGCTCGCTGGTATAAAACAGGGCTAGTGCTTTCCAACCCAAGAGCAACGGGCCAGTGACCAATGGGCATTGCGGATGGCATTCCTGGGAGAGCGGCCCAAGGAGCAATGGGTGACTGAGTTGGACAGGCTGGTCCAGCAGGAGATACAGCTGGACAATCATTATCGGGCTCTGCAATAACACGCAGAGCAGGGATATTTAGGGGAGACACCAGAATGCTCTCCGGAGGGATATGACTTTGGAGGCCTGGATTACTGTGGGAGAGCCTTACAGATCATTTTGTGTTTGGCGATGAAGGGCAACCTGACCTTGAGGACCTGCGAGAATATAGAGAGGCTATGCTCGGTCTTGCAGAGGTCTCAGAGCTCAAAACATGATCTGGACCATTTACTAAGGAAAGAACAGCATCTGGAAAGGGCATACAGGAAACTTCTAGAACACGTTCAGCAGCATGTCAGAGAATCGGCAGTGGAAAATCCGGAGATTGACGTCCCCAAACCTGAAGTGCTGACAACAGGGCAGAGCTCTGCTAACCTCTGCCCAGCAATGATAGCATCTTCTGGGTTCCATGGACAGGAGATGGTGAACCTATATCCCCAGACATCAGTTGCAGAGACATGGGATTTGATAGACTTTTCTGCTGAGGAAGAACAACCTGATGAGCCTCCAGCAGAAGAGCTGCTATCAGGGCCAAAGTTCACTGTGCTCTGCTCAGCACCAACAGTGGCTTCGGCCTTCTTGAGAGAAGAGGTAGTCGGCCTTTCTCCCACAACACTGACAAGCACTCAAGCGGAGTGTGGGACGTTCCATGACAGCTGGTTATTGTCTTTGATGGGGTAAAGCTGTTATATCATTGTCATGTTATATATATATATATATATATATATATATATATATATATATATATATATATATATATATATGATTTAATAGAGGGCTTGTGTTGGTGCATTTCAGGCTAAAGCCAAAGAAAAGGTCAAATATTCCTCCCCTCCTCCTAAGAGGAAATGCCCGTCTTGCAAGAATACGCTTAGGGAATCGTGGGCCAAAGCGTTATGCAAGACCTGTATAGCAGATCTAGTCAGGGAGGAGACTTCCCCAGCTACACCTGCTACCCAACCAGGAGAACTATTAAACTCCTTCAGGAAAGAACTAGCAGAAACGTTTGAGTAGTTCAGTTCTTTTTTGGATAAACACCCGGCGACACAGACAAATAGTAGTGGCAATTCGCCATCCTGTTCTCGTCCACGTATTTCTGCTCCCAGAGGGGACAGTGATTCAGAGGACGAAGAGAGAAGTGTCTCCCAGGTTCTGAGGAGGAAGAGGATGAAGAAAAATAAGTTTCTTCTTCTCGCTATAGATTGTCTTTAGACGAAGTGGGTGATCTCTTAAAGTCTATACATACAACTCTAAACATCAAAGAGGACAAGGCCCAGCTGTTCTTGCAAGATAAAATGTTCCAGGGCATGGGGGAAGTGAAGCATCGGGTATTCCCAGTGCATACGTTTATATCCAAAACGGTGAAAAGAGAATGGAAGGGCCCCTTTTTTCTCTAAATCTCTCAAATGAAGATTCCTTTTTGAGGACGATAGTGATCAGGTCTGGAATAAAAAGCCAAAGCTTGATGCGGCCTTTTTTCACAGGTGTCAAGGAACACCGACTTGGCCTTCGAGGACATGGGCATCATGAAGGACCCCATGGACAAGAGAGCAGACTGCCTATTAAAAAAGGCATGGGATTCTACTCTAGCCAATTTAAAACCAGCTATGGCATCAACTGTGGTGGCTAGGAATCTGGAACATTGGCTTGAGCATTTAAAGACGCACATTGAACTTCTCGCAAGGACCTGTTAGACACTCTGCCTGTACTACAAAAAGCCGTAGGGTACATGGCAGATGCCTCTGCCAAATCTATTAAGATATCGGCAAGATCCGCAGCCCTGGTGAACTCAGCTCGCAGAGCTTTATGGGTAAAGACATGGGCAGGGGATACGACCTCAAAGGCAAAATTATGTGGGTTGCCTTTTGAGGGGAACTTAGTTTTTGGTACTGATCTCAAAGCCATACTTGATAGAACAGCTGATAAGAAAAAGGCCTTCCCAATAAGAAAAAAGGTAATTCCACAGGCCAAAACGAATTTTCGTTCTTTTCGAAAAAACTGAAGAGAAGAAGGAGACAGGGTATAAAAGACCCTGGAGGTCACAGAGAGGAAGGGGGAAGTCAGGGGTACTATTATGACCTCCTGGCCAAACCACAAAAAATCAGTGACAGTCCTCCGACTGTGGGAGGAAGGTTGCAAGCCTTTTTTCCACAGTGGAAGACAGGGACCTCCAGTCCATTCATCCTCAAAATAATAGCAGAGGGCTACAGACTGGAGTTCTCTCAATCCCCTCCAAATCGCATTTATGTAACCCAGGCTCCCCGAGACCTAGAAAAATCTCTAGGAGATAGTTCTCCCGACCTTCTGCCCTTCACCATCTGGCCCAAGGGAGACTTTCCCAGCCTGGATGTAAGGAGATGTATACTACATTATCTGAAGATCACAAGTGAATTCAGAAAATCGAATTCACTGTTTATACTATTCTCAGGCCCACGTAAAGGGTACGGTGCTTCCCAAAAAACACCATAGGTAGGTGGCTAAGAATGGCATATAGTGAAGCATATAAAGCTTCAGGGATAGACCCTCCCACAGGAGTAGGGGCCCATTCAACCAGGGCAGGAGCAGAATTCTGGGCGGAATGGGCAGGGGCTTCTCCAGGAAGGATCTGCAAGGCGGCTACGTGGACAAGCTTCTCCACTTTTGCCCCCCATTACAGGTTGGATTTGCTCTCTGCATCAGAGCAGTCATTTGGCAGAAAAGTCCTACAGGCGGTGGTCCCACCCTAGAGTAATTACTCTCTTATCATCTTCAGGTGCTGTCCTGAAAGACGAGGTGAGAAAACCTTAGTTAGACTTACCGGTAACTTTCAGGACAGCACTGATGACCCGCCCTAAAGTATTATAAAATGTGGTGTTTTTGCTATGTTCTGCTTATCTAATTTCAGCATGGCTGGAGGTATTTTTAAACAACTGAGGCCATGGTGGAAGTGTCCAGTCTAAAAAGAAAACTGACTGCAGTGCTTCCTGGGAAAGTGGGTGGAGCTACGCTCTCTCCAGGTGCTGTCCTGAAAGACTCGTAGAAATACCGTTACCGGTAAGTCTAACTAAGGTTTTCTAAGAACACCTCTCTCAAAAAAAACAGTTTCACTCATTGACGAGCAAGGGAGATATGTCTTCCTAAAAGGCGATTTCCAAAAAAAAACAATTATGCTAGCAAACATCTACTGCCCCAATGTTTCAAGTCCCATTCATTCGTAAAACTCTGCGATCCCTCACCTCTTTTCAAACTGGCATACTCATATTGGGAGGAGATCTCAATGCCCCACTTGATCCTAACCTAGACACATCTACAGGGACGCCCAGCCTACCATATAGGGCACTACGCCAAACAAAACTGAGTATTCAATCTCTTCTTCTTCATGACACATGGCGCACCCTCAGACCACAGGAAAAAGACTTTACCTTTATTCAGCACCACATAAAAAATACTCCAGACTGGATTATTTGTTTCTCACTCAGAGGGATCTTCCTCTCTTGTCTAAGGCGATCATAGAACCCATGACCATCTTGGACCATCATCCGATTATGCTAATCCTGACTTTCCCTGATAAGATCACGTACACCAATATCTGGAGACTCGACCCCATGATACTGACGGATAAATCCAGAATCTCAACAATTACCAATTGTTTAGATAACTACTTTCGAGAAAATGACACCCCGGAGTCCTCCAGTCTAACCCAATGGGAAGCAGATAAATGTGTGATTAGAGGCAGACTCATCTCAATGGCGCAACAATTAAAAAAGAAAGGCAACAGTACCTCGCAGGCCTATACCATAAACTTAAGACATTGGAAACCCACCACAAACAGACTTTAGCCCAGAAATCTTTCCAAGATCTCACAGAGACACGCAAACTATTACAGGAAGAACTAAGTCGCACAGTTAGGAAAAAATTCATGCTATATCACAAGCTATTTTATGAATCGGGAATACATACAAGCAATACGGCTATAGCCCAGGAATTTGAGAGATTTTACACAAAACTTTACAATAATGATAAGTTTAACGTACCAACTTCCTCAATTTTGGAACACCAAGCTAAAATTAAAAGTTTTTTAGAACTGCACTGCCCCAAGGGGATCTCTCCAGAATCCTTCAGCATACTAGAAAACCTAATTACCCAACAGGAACTTAAAGAAGCCGTTAAAAGCCTGAAGTCAGGAAAAAGCCCAGGCCCTGATGGTCTATCTGCTGTTTACTTCAAAACATTCTTTGACACACTTAGTGCACCCTTCTTAAAAGCTCTTAACTCCCTATCAGAATCCAACCCACTCACGCCAGAAATGCTACAAGCACACATTACAATTATACCCAAAGATCATAAAGATTCGTTACAACCGGCAAACTGCAGGCTGATTTCACTACTTAATGTAGACATTAAGATTTTTTCCAAAATTCTAGCAAATAGACTTCTTCCACTACTCCCATCAATCATCTCCCGAGATCAAGTCGGCTTTGTCCCTGGCAGGGAAGCCAGGGACAATACTATAAAAGCGATCAACTTACACCACCTCATGACTACCTCAAAACAGGCAGGTTTCTTTCTCTCTTTGGATGCGGAGAAGGCATTCGACAGGGTGTCTTGGGATTATATGACTGCTGTCCTACAAACAATGGTCATAGGCCCACACATCCTCAGTCTCATATTTTCATTGTATGCCCAACCTTCACCCAGAATTAGAGTAAATAACACCCTGTCGAATGCCTTCCCTATCCACAACGGAACGAGGCAAGGATGTCCCCTTTCCCCCATCCTCTTTGTCCTCACGCTCGAACCTCTTCTATGCTCTATACGTCATAACCCAGACATACGGGGAGTATTCACTGGCCAAAGAGAATACAAATTAGCCGCTTATGCGGACGACATTCTCCTATCCCTCACTCGTCCACATATCACAATCCCAGTACTACTTAAAGAATTTCGTAAATTTGGTCTGTTAACCAACCTCAAAATTAACTTTACTAAATATTTTGCTCTTAATGTCTCCCTACCTTCATCCCTAGTTGATCACTGCAAAGCAAATTTCCCCTTTCAGTGGCAACCAGATGCACTCACCTATCTAGGAATACAACTACCCACAAAACTATCAAACATGTATGCAAAAAATTACTTACCGATACTAAACAAACTTACAGAAGACCTCAAAAATTGGAACCGGCCGATGTTCTCATGGTTCGGGAGAGCTGCAATTCTAAAAATGAACGCTCTACCACGAATCCTCTATATCTTGCAGACTGTTCCGATCCACGTACCACCGACTTTCTTCAAATCCTACAGACACATCAGCTCTACCTTCCTCTGGGGGGGACCGCAAACCTAGGATTAAATATGCACAACTAGCCTTACCCAAACACCTAGGAGGCATAGGTTTACCAGATCTTACCAACTACTACAAAGCTGTACATATGACCAGAATCCTGGATTGGAACCTCCACAAATCCACAAAAGATTGGGTTGGACTGGAAGACTCCTTCGCAAATCTCTCACTAGCATTGTTTCCTTAGATTTCGGAAAGCCACTTTCCTACCGAACTAAAGCCCCACCTTCTAATCAGACCAACAATCCAATGCTTTCACATGACTTGCAAACGCTCCTCCATCTTGACAATCCAAGGCCCAATGCCTCCAATTAGACTGAACCCGGACTTTCCCCCAGGTATGCACGCTTACTTCCTAGCACAAAATTGGCCTAACAGAAAGATCTTGGCTCACGAATTTTTACAACCAAGAGAAACTTTCCTCGGCATCTCAACTTTCCTCTAAATTTGACAAACCTCAGACACCAGAATGGACATATCTCATGATCACACATTTCTGAAGAAACCTAGACAGGAAATTTTCCTGTTCCAGACAATTGACTCATTGTGAGCACCTTTGCTCCCAGAAAACACCCCAGATGCACTTGATATCAGCTACACACTCCCTTCTCTTCATAGACTGTAAACCTAATAACTCGACTACACCACTCACATCTTTCACACCGAGCATATCACAAATCACTTGCGATGTACATGATCAACGCAGCAAAACAGTGCATTCCTACTCACTGGAAATCCCAAACACCCCCCTCCATCAAAGAATGGTTCAAGAAAATCAATAGAATCGCTGAAATGGAAGAAATAATTCATGTAGCAAGAGACTCTCCACACAAATTCAGTATCATATGGGAATGTTGGACACATTATCGAACAACAACTGAATACTCCCACCTTTTTTCCCCAAATCAGTAAAGACTTGAACTCAAATATCCTGACACTTACCAGTAAAATACATACATAGCTCCAACATCTTTTAACACAAACTTCGAAACTACTGAGTGAATTGACTTACCAGTTGCTCATAACATTAATCAGCTGACATGGGTCTCGTGGGGGCCCCTTCCTGAGGAGGGACGCAAGAGAGATACACAGATACTTCCACATCACAACATACTACCCTAATTTCAATATCCTCAATACCATCCCTCCCTCCTCCACTTTTCTCTTTACTCTCAATACACTCCTCATTTATATAAGTCCATACCATTAACCTCCCCCTCCATTTTAGTATATACCCATCCCAAACTCACTCCCCACAGCCTGCCCCACTTCTTCCCTACCCACCCCCCCTGATAAATATATAAATATAAATATAACTGGCTTGAACAGGATGACATCGACAAAACAAATCACATATATCCAGTCCTAAGTCCTTACCAAATTGCAAACATAGCTTGAATATCGCATGAACACACTCTAAACAGAGAGGATAACCGCAAAACCCCAAGGGGCTATGCATAAACATATACCTCGATCTATAATGCCCCGTACACACGGTCGGATTTTCCGATGGAAAATGTCCGATCGGAGCATGTTGTCGGAAATTCCGACCGTGTGTGGGCTCCATCGGACATTTTCCATCGGATTTTCCGACACACAAAGTTGGACAGCAGAAGACAAAATTTTCCGACAACAAAATCCGATCGCGTCAATTCCGACCGTGTGTGGCCTGTTCCGACGCACAAAGTGCAACGCATGCTCAGAAGAAATTCCGACACGGGACAGCTCGTTCTGGTAAACTTAGCGTTCGCAATGGATACAGCACTTTCGTCATGCTGCAATGTTAAAAATGGTTTAATACAGCGCACTCTCTTCTTCTTTATAATGTGACAAGAATTACGGTAAGTCGTTTTGCTGCTCATATTCACACACACTTCTCACAAAGTTTTATTTGTGTTTTTTTAGTGGGATTCCCTCAATATATTGTTATTAGTTGTCACATCTGACAGTTTTATATTTTTTATGTTTTTATTTTTTTCTTTTTAAGCCTTTTTTTTTCTTTAATGTTTGGATTTTTTCCAAGGCTGATCTTTGTTCAAATTTATTTTTATTTTTACTCCAGAATATTTTTGTGTGTGTTTTGTGTGGCAAGTTACCCCAACACCATTGATATCTTTTATTATTTAATCTCCAGGAGATTGTTTGGTGTTGGTGTCCCTTGTTCATTTCACATTGTATATTAGAAATGTACCTGAATCCTCACAAACAAACCATCATTTTTGAAGTAAAACACATAGGAGAGTATAATTCAAAACAAAAATCCTTTATTAAGGGCTCAGAACCAAACAAAGAGGAAGGCAACACTGGATCAACAGGAGAAATTAGTGAAGCCTGGGACCCCCACGGCAGACATCAATTCTTAAACCTCAAAATTGGTGGCCTGAGGAGTCCATATATAAGGGAGGGCAGTCTGGTCCGGGATTCACAGAGACTTGGATAGCAGCAGATGACATCAGTGTCCCCAGGCTGTGGTACCACAAGAGGCTGCATCTTTTGGCCGACCAGACTGGATCCAGGGCAATCACTCTCTGGTCTTCCTTTCACACTTCCTTCCGGGCTGTGGCTGTGCAGTAGTAGATGTGGCAGGAGGAGGAGTAGGACCTGGAGGAGGAGGAGGACTGGGAGGATCTGGAGGAGGACTGGGAGGACCTGGAGGAGGACTGGGAGGACCTGGAGGAGAGGGAGGAGGAGGAGGAGGACCATCCCAAAGCTGTGTGTGAGGTGTAAGTTGGCCCCTCACACCTTTCTCCAGAGCCTCTGATATGAGGGCCTGACACATGGCTTGTTGGCCCTCCTCCATCCTCTGCATTTTATAGGCAATGAATGCCGCAAGGTTCTCCTGCCTGGTGTGTGGTGCTCCCAGGACCTCTGTAGCCCTCCAAAAAAATCTGATAGCCGCCTCCTCTAGGCTACTCCTCCTGCTGCCACTTTCTGTTTTCAGGGTGGGTGGAGGGACCTGCAGATCAGCCACCTCCTGGCTGAGACTTCCCTGTGTATGAAAAAGGGACATGGTTTTAGTTTTTGCATCATCAATCACAATCCTAAATTAGTACTCCCAACTAACATCTAGGTAACATCATTGATTGTACAAGCAGAAATATTTAGAGGAATGCTATACCTGGCTCAATCTGGGCTCCTCCACATATGGCCTGGAAGGCCCAGGTTGGGCATCAGAAGCCTCAGCCGGGGGGGAAGGAAGCGTGGAAGGAAGACTGGAGAGGGATGGCCTGGGTTTAGTCTGGCCTGCCAGAAAGTGCAGCCTGTCGTAGTACAACATCCTGGGGACATAGATGTCATCTGCTGCTCCGGATCTCTGTGAATCCAGGACTTTATTGCGCTCCCTCAGATATGTGCTCCTCAGGCAACCAATTAATATCTTTAAATAAGTGATGTCTGCCGTGGGGATCACCTGCTTCACAATTTCACACAATTGCTCCAGTGCTGCCTTCCTCTTTGCTTGGTTTTTGAAATGGGGGTGGGTAAGCTCCCACAGACAGGGCAGCTCCCTTAGCATATCAATGAATAGTGACATGAAGTCAGTATCTCTCATTAAGATATCCATGTTTACTGCAAGACACAACACAAGACAAAGCCTAATGTCACACCAAACTCTCCTAATCTTGTTACAATATAGGCCTCAATCTAGAAGCAGTATAGGCCCAAGTTTGTCTCTTACCTTCGTTCTTACGATCGGCGTGTCCAATGCTCCTTCCTCCGCTCACAGATCGTACGTAATACGCACGCGTGTTACGCTTTATACACACTGCGCATGTGTGTAACTCCGCCCGCCCCTGACGTTCTTTCTATTCTATTCCCCGCCCCTTTTCGTTCGGCGCAGTGGGGGAAGAGCATGATGGCGGAGTTACACCAGGTGCGTTATAATTCGAACAACGAGGAGGAGGAGGAAAGCCCGGATCCAGGCACATCCCGATCCAGAAGGAGACGTTTTAAGGCCACAAATATGTCATTTGGGGAGATGTTGGAGATGGTCGACATCATGAAGAAGTCTGACTATGATGGAAAATATGGGCCTTACCCCCACCCCAACATCCGAAAGGCCAAAATCATTGGTAAAGTGGTCCGGAGTCTGGAGAGGAATTTCGGGGTACGAAGATCTAAAGATCAGCTCAGGAAGCGGTGGTCAGACCTGAAGTTGAGAGAGCCGGAGCAGTACCGAAAGATCCGGAGAGTGCTGCAAAAAAGTAAGTAGTTGTGCTGTGTTCATATTCTTTCTGTCTTTATTCCGTTCGTTCTGCTCCATATGCTTTTAGTAATTGTAACGTTTAAAAGGGCAACTTTAATGTTCATGGGCCCATTATTCGTTCATATCAAACATTTTTCTTTCGGCCTCTAGAACACCATTGTTTAGGCCATATGCATTTTCACACATTTTTTTTGGGCCTACTTGGATGCCAAATATTTGTTTGTGTAGATGGGTTTGTTACTAGAATGAAATGCAAACTAGATTGTGTGTAAGGAGAGGACACTGAGCAGCTGTTTTCACATCTGGACACTGGAGCACTAGTGTGGGACCCCAGAACACCATTTTTATTAGGGGGGGCACACTGGTGCTCCAGTGTATACTATAGGGGGGGTTACATCTGTGAAGCTTGTACCAAACAGGTAAAGTATTGCAGCTTGACAAAGGGCAATAAAAAAAAGACATCTTTGAACTTGGCTAAAATAGACAATTGTACCCCACTTCCAAGCAATGTTTCCTATTTCTATAGTTCTGCCATCAAATATCTGTGTGCTAAGTATACCATTTTTGTTTTACATAGGGGAGAAAAGACTCGGAGGTCACTCCTCATCCCAGGAGACCAGAGCCCCCCCCCCTCTGGAAGAAGGGGAAATACCGCAAAACCAAGAAGAAGAGCAGGAGGAAGAAGAAGACGTGGTGGAGATTGGCACCACAACAGGTGAGTGTCTGCGACCACAGACTCAGGTAAAAGAGATGGCTGGTGGCAGATTTTTGAGACCTGTTTTTTTTGTTCTTTATCTCTTTTTAGTTGATCGTGATGTGAGGGAGAGAGAACGCTTTACATCAGAAAGTGCCCAGATACTGATAGGGGAGATCATGGGATGTAATCTCCAATTTCAAAACATCCAGCAACAAATCACTGATGTTATTAAAAAAAATAATAACATCATTGATGTTTTGGGGTGAATTTAAACCCCACAAAATCACCTGTTTTATGTAATTTAAATTTTTACAATGTTTCGAAAAGCCAAATTTGGAGGATGCACACAGTGTGCCAACATGTGCTATCTGCCATCACGGGAGATCAATGGACGCCTTTTGGGGGTGCAACCCCTTCCTCAATTATAAAGTAGCGTTGAGGAAGGGCTTGCTCCCCCAAAACACGTCCCTTGATCCCCCCTGATGGCAGATAGCACATGTTGACATTCGTAAATTGGTGTGCATCTTCCAAATTTGGCTTTTCCAGGGGGTGAGTTCCCCCCATCTGAACGCTATATCAAACCCAGTTCCTAAATACTGATGTCTGATATAGCCTTCAGGTTTTACCTAATGTGAACTTTGTAAGTTCTAGTTTTTTGGCTTTCTTGTTGGTTTTACACAGGCCTGTTTTATCAGAAATGGATATTTTGATTTTTCATAATGCTAATGCAAACATTTTATACAACAAACATGTTGGTTTGTTTTAAAAACCTTGGGTAAATGCGCATGTGATTGTGCAGGTATAAAAAAGTGCCTTACTCAAGAATGTGTGGATTATTGTCTCAACACTACAACACTTTTGGGGTGATGTAATTGTTATTTTATGCACAAATGGGGGTTATTTCCTAAGGGCAAATACACTTTGCACTACAAGTGCAGGTTCAGTGCAGTTGCAAGTGCACTTGTAGTGAAATGTGTTTTTGCATTTAGGAAGTACCAGCCAACACTGTTTTTTATAAGGTTACCCAATCACGACATTTTCTGCACTCAACACATTTCTGTCAGGGTCAGCTAAAACAAACACAAGCAGGAAATGTCCACCAAGAATAGCTTTTGGTTGTTTTTTATTTGAAAAAGGTGTCACAGATTGTCTGGCATATTGATAGCCCCCCTACCCGCAAAGAACTCCAGGTATCGTAACCGGACATCACGGGCATTCAGGGAGGGCAAGCCAGGACGGCCGCTTTCAAGTGCCGTCATTGTTGATGTATTTGGTATTCCGGCCTCAAGCCCAACTGAGCCAGCATAGTTGGCTGAATGTTTTCTTAAAAAATTATGGAGAACACAGCACGCCAGTATAATATGGTTCAGTTTATACTCCGCCATATGGATGGGTGTCAGAAATAGTCGGAACCGGCTGGCCAGGATTCCAAATGTGTTCTCCACCACTCTTCGGGCTCTGGCCAGCCGGTAATTAAAAACCCTCTGTTCCGGGGTGAGGGTCCTCATCGGGAATGGCCGCATCAGGTGGTCCCCCAGCGCAAATGCTTCATCAGCAACGAACACAAATGGGAGACCTTCAACATTGTCCTCTGGAGGTGGCAAGTCCAAACTGCCATTCTGGAGACGCCTGTAGAACTCCGTCTGGGCGATCACTCCACCATCGGACATCCGGCCATTCTTCCCCACGTCCACATACAAGAAGTCGTAATTAGCCGACACCACCGCCAACACTATTAAACCCCTTGTAATTATAATAGTACGACCCCGAGTTGGGTGGTGGGACGATGTGGACGTGTTTCCCATCAATTGCCCCTCCGCAGTTAGGAAAGTCCCACCGCTGGGCAAAGTGGGAGGCCACAGTCTGCCATTCCTGTGGCGTGGAAGGAAACTGTTGAGGAAAAAACAATAAACATTACTATTTTTTCACAGAAACCTGGCAAGCAGATTAGACACAAACATTATGGGTCAACCTCCAGATAGCATTTATTAAGGGGAATTTAACAACAACAAAGTATAAGGTACACCTATCATATTCCCCCTCCCCCCCTCTCATGGGCCATTTCTAACATTATGGGGGGGGGACTCTTGGACAGGTAACCCTCTTCACTTCATTGAGAGATGAATGCCTAAATACAGGGTATTACTTGGAACAGCCCCTCCTTAGTTAGACTATTGGCAGCCCACTGGACAGGTAAGAAGTTTCATAATACAAAGATATAAATACACACTGTACACATTTGAGCACATTTGGACATTCTGCTATTACCTATCAAGATCATAATAGGATACAAGAACTTTAAACAGTACCATTGGAAAGTATACAGGTAGGCCCTTGCACTACATGCTTTGGGGAATTCATCCATAAATCTGAGCACTATAGAGATGGGTATAGTGTGTATGGGTTTGGCAAAGTCAGCAGATAGATGATTGAGGATAGAGAATTGGGATCAGCTGACTTAGCAGTTGGGGGAGGGAGGGTTACCAAAAATTTGGGGACACCACAAAAAAAAAGCCTCTGGCCCTCTGCCTGAATTTAAATCCAAAATAACATTTCCAAACATTTTAGGGGGTGTTTGGGGTAAAGCACTACTATGGAGCTGATAAAATACATTGTTAAGTGACTACATGAGGTGAATATAGGGCAGGGGACATCATGCTGGGGAGGCTATTGAAGGGCAAATATGTATGAAGGACCTAAAATAATAATTACATAAAAATCCAGCATGCATGAGGACAAAGGGGACATTCCCAGCATACTACAATCATGGTAATTAGGGAATGAGGAAAGAAATACAATATATTAGCAAACATTCAATACAATAAAATGTGATATAAAAGGATAAAAATCTTACCTTCATATACTCCTTCTGCAGGACCTGTATGATGGCAGAACAGGTCTCTGGGATAATAATCCCCAGAGCCTGGGGGGAGATGCCTGTCGAGAACTTAAGATCCTGCAGGCTTCTCCCTGTGGCCAAATACCGCAAGGTAGCGACCAACCTCTGCTCCGGAGTGATGGCTTGCCTCATGCAGGTATCCTGCCTGCTGATATAGGGGGTCAGCGAAGCCAACAGACGGTGAAACACGGGGTCCGTCATCCTGAGAAAGTTCCTGAAATCATCAGGATTATTCTCACGGATCTCACGGAGCAAAGGCATATGACAGAACTGGTCACGCTGAAGCAACCAATTCTTGGTCCATGAACTCCTCCTCACCCTGTTCATGGACTGGACTTGTGTCAAGGTCAGGACCCCAACACCAAGCCCCCACACAGCACGAACTCTACGAGGAGTACGCATACGAAACATGGCTATAAAACGGTCGGCTGCTCAGAACGAAGTAACAGAACACACTGAAGAACAGCAAGGCCTGTGAAGAGCGACCTGAAAACCAGTAACGAACGAACAAGAATACAGTGACTAAAGTCACGCGGAACTTGCTTGCACGCACTGAAGAGCAGATACAAACCCACAAGCACAAACTGAACGGCAGAAAACGATCTGAAAGCCACGAGTCTGAAAAAGCACGAATCGTCTCTCACCAAACTTTTACTAACACGAGATTAGCAAAAGGAGCCCAAAGGGTGCTGCGCTTGGTTCTGAACCGGCCTTTTCTAGTCTCGTCGTACGTGCTTGATGTCACCGCGTTCTTGGCGATCGGAAATTCTGACAACTTTGTGCGACCGTGTGTAGGCAAAACAAGTTTGAGCCAACATCCGTAGGAAAAAATCCGAGGATTTTGTTGTCGGAATGTCCGATCAATGTCCGACCGTGTGTACGGGGCATAACACTTACATCCCCAAACACGGATTTTTTTCATGAGACAGTACGAGTATAACACAGGCCCTCTACAGACCTACAGTCTCAGTAAGACTATAATTGAAATACACAAATTGTCGGTTAAATTATATGATATTGATATAGATTTACGTGTTAACAATGTAAGATTGTAGGCCTGATTGCTTTTTCCCCTTGTTCATGTTCATATTGTCCATATTCAATATGTATGTTCAATGCCTATTGTGACCTTACTTGTGTGAAAAACAATAAAAACTTTTTTGGAAAAAAAAAAAGAAATGTGGTCAGTGGCCTACTATTCCAAGCTACATTCCCTATAGAGAGAGACCAAAGAAAGATTTATACCATCAAATACATTAGTGCAGGGGCTATTGGAGCTGCAGCTCAAGGCCCCTACCTTAATATAGGCCCAGCCGCCCAAAAAGCACAAGCCACACACAGAAAGAGATGGGGAGAGATCTCCCCTGACCAGCCCTGCATGCAACACACCCCACTTGGTGCAGTGTTTTTCAGACACGGTGTCATGACAACAGCCCAATTTGAAATATCCTATGTTCACCCCTGTGATAGAGGAGGGAGAAAGCGCTGTTAACTCATGTTTACAGAGGAGGCAGAGAGCTCAGCCCGTACCTCCTCTCAGTGCTCTCCTCTTCTCTGTACTGTTGCTGGCAAAACAGAAAGCTGTCCTACAAACCAGTGATGTCATTGTTTGCTGTGGACATGTCAGGCAGGCCACGCAGCTTTCTGTTTTGACGGGAATAGTACAGAGAGGAGAAGAAAGCCGGGAGGAGGTGCGTGCTGAGCTCTCTGCCTTCTCTGTACACAGAAGTGAACGTGCTCTCTCCCTCCACTATCACAGGAGGTAACATGGGCTCGCTCAAATCGGAATGTACAGGAGGGACAGGAGCATGTTTCACAGGCATAAAGCAGCTAATTAAAAATGTGATGTGGGTGCCCTAAAAGAAGGTTTAAAAACACTGGTGATTAATGATGATGATGATGATGTATCAGGGCTGGGCTCAGCCCTCCCTTCTCAGAGCTCAGGCTGCTCAGCTGTCGGTTAATTGCCAATACTCATCATTCCACAGTGACTCACCTGATGATCATATCCTGCTTGTCAATCAGCCTGCTGGCTATTTAAGCTGCTTGCATCAGATCTCCTGTTCCTTTGCCTTGGTCAACGTACCCGGATACTCTCTGCTGTGTTTTCCTGTTAAAGACTTTTGCCTGGCTGACTTCCCTTCTGGTTCCTGATCCTGTTTGCTGCCTCTGACTATGCTGATTTCTGGATTCCTGTTTTACTGGCTTGTTCTGACTACCTGCTCTGGTTACTGAACCCTGGCTATGTTTTGACTACGTTTGCACAGTTTGTACCATTTTACCATTTTATTAAAGTGTATTTTTTTTACTGCACTTCTGTCTCAGTCTGGTTCATGGTTCCTGACGTGATAAGGAAGGTTTGGTTGGCAGCACAGTTCTCCCCACCACACTATTGTATCAATGTAGCCGCAGTGCCACGGTCAGTTCACCAGGTGGTGCTGGTGGACGTGGGTGGGCAGGATCAGCTGACGCAGCAGTGCTGTGGATGTGGGCGTGATGCTAACTTGTGTCCCAATCCCGCAGCTGCCAGCCTGGAGGAGGAGAGCTCAGTAGACAGGCAGAGTCCTGACAGTGTCCACACCAAGCTCCCATCCCCAGCCTCAACTGCAGGCATGCTGTCCCATATAACACTGCTTTTCCTAGCTGCTGGAGCATTGGCTCTGGAGGTAAAAGGGATGGGGAGGGAGGAGAAGGTTGATACAATGCTGGAGATTGTGATGTAACGTCGGTCAAAACTTGTTCCCTTTGTATGATCTGCCTGGGATCAATGGCAAGCTACTGTGGGTTCCTGATTTCTTCTATACAAGGACCTCACATCTCTGATCCCTCATCTGTCATATTAGAAATGGAAGGGTGTTCATTTTCCTTACCCTGCTTCTCCAGCCCTTTACATGACAGCTATGCTCCTCCCTCACCCTGTCCACTGCATATCCTTCTTACCATGCTCCATCAGTCTTTTACCTTTTAAATCTTTTGATCTAATTCAGGGGCTTCAAACTCAAATTCACCGGGGGCACATCAGCAATATGGTTGCCTTTAATGGACCAGTTGTATATCTAAAACCTATGTATCTACTTTTTATCATATTAAATAATTGCCTCTGCATTATTACTGTTTTATTATTTAAGTAATAACTAGCTCAGAGTTCAGGGGTGTGCTGTATGCAGAGGGCAGGGTTTGCGAGCTGCGCTACGTACAGAATGCAGAGTTCAAGAGTGCACTGTGTACAGAGTGCAGGGTTCAGGGGTGTTCTGCGTACAGAGTGCAAGGTTCAGGGGTGTTCTGCTGCGTACAGAGTGCAGGGTTCGGGGGTGTTCTGCTGCGGGGTGCAGGGTTCAGGGGTATTCTGCTGCATACAGAGTGCAGGGTTCAGGGGTGTTCTGCTGGGTGCAGGGTTCAGGGGTATTCTGCTGCATACAGAGTGCAGGGTTCAGGGGTGTTCTGCTGGGTGCAGGGTTCAGGGGTATTCTGCTGCATACAGAGTGCAGGGTTCAGGGGTGTTCTGCTGGGTGCAGGGTTTAGGGTTATTCTGCTGCATACAGAGTGCAGGGTTCAGGGGTGTTCTGCGTACAGAGTGCAGGGTTCAGGGGTGCACTACGTGCAGGGTTCAGGGGTGCACTGCACACAGAGTGCCACATTCATTGGTGCAGTATGCACAGTGTACAACATCTCAATTCCACACCTCCTCTTGGGTTTTGACCTCTGAGTCTGTACCAACTACTTTCCCCCCATCCCTCCCACCTCTGCACAGATTTGCCTCCATACCTCCACAGCCCACATCTCCCCCCCAACCCCCTTCCCAAAGCTGCCTTGCATCTCTACTAGGCAGTCGCCTTCCTGTGCATTGAGCTCTATTATCTGTGTAGGCAGACATGTGTATTCAGCATTTGGCTACGGTAACAGTAACAGCGAGATACTTCTGTCAGATCTGACCCCGCCCTACCACTCTGTGCCCCACTGTGAGCAACACTGTCAGTGCCTACATGGATCTGGAGTTGCCAAGACCATAGCTGTCACTCTAAACACAGAAATTCCTGAGTCTACTAGTGACGGCAGGAAGAGTGGGCAAAAGTTGTAGGTGGCGGCTAGGGGCCGCTGCAGGCCACATAAAAAGGCCCGGTGGGCCAGATCCGGCCCGCGGGCCTTGTGTTTAACACCTATGATCTATTATTTACCTGTTCATATACTGTAATTGAAAAAAGTCAACAATTTTCATGGAGTGTACTTCATTTTTCACATATCTATACAATTAAATCCCTTACATATACCCAGGGAAGTGACTAGCATCAGGTGATACACAGAGATTACATAAATCCTTCTACATAAGTTGTACTTTATCTGCAGTCATATATCCTACACAACCTTCCAAAATACACATTTTACACCGCATCTCTCAGCTCTGAAAAGCAGGGGGATGGGGATATGAAGTCCTACACTGCAGAGTTCAGTGAGGAGAGCTCTGTGCCCTGATTGGTGGAAAGGGATACACAGTTGTGGCTGTCAATTCGGAAAAGCTGACAGAAGTGCAGATAACAAAGAGGCAGCAGAGAGAAATCATACTCAGTGCTTTGAATAGAAACAAGTACACAGTATAGAAGGATATGCTTTGTTCATGTATGAGGTTTACAACCACTTTAACTACTTAGGGGCCGGAAGGTTTTATCCCTTTAATGACCAGGCCATTTTTTGCGATTCGGCACTGCGTTAATTCAACTGATAATTGCGCGATCGTGCGGCGTTGTATCCAAATAAAATTTTCCCCCACAAATAGAGCTTTCTTTTGGTGGTATTTGATCACCTCCTGCGGTTTTTATTTTTTGCGCTAGAAACAAAAAAATGCCAATTTTTGAAAAAAAACAATATTTTTTACTTTCTGCTATAAAACATCCAATTGAAAAAAAAATAAAAAAGCAAATTTCTTTATCAGTTTAGGCCAATATGTTTTCTGCTACATATTTTTGGTAAAAAATACCAATAAGCGTATATTGATTGGTTTGCACAAAAGTTATATCGTCTACAAAGAAGGGGATAGAGTTATGGCATTTTTATTTATTTTTTTTTATTTTTTTTTACTAATGCGATTAGCATTTTTTTTTTTGCGGGACTGCAACATTGCGGCGGACAGATTGGACACCTAACTGACACTTTTGATACTTTTTTGGGAACCAGTGACATTATTACAGTGACCAGTGCTAAAAATATTCACTGACACTGTATAAATGACACTGGCAGGGAAGGGGTTAACATCAGGGGCGATCAAAGGGTTAAGTGTGTTCCCTGTTTGTGCTTTCTTACTGTGGAGGGGGATTGGCTCACTGCATTGACACAGGGATCCATGTTCCTAATTAGCAGGAACACAAGATCACTGTATCAATGCATGACAGAACGGCAGTCTGCCTTGTTTACATTGGCAGACCGCCGTTCTACCTCTCTGAGAAACAATCGGCAGGTTCCAGTGGACATTGCATCCACTGGACCCGCTGCTTGGCTCCCCCTGTGGCCAATGGGCATGCGTGCGCAGCACCCAGTGGCTATTGCGTGGAGCTAAGTATAGGCGGTTGGCAAGTGGTTAACCAGTAACCAGTACTCTGATAAAAGCCTAGTCCCCCTTTCCCCTGTGGCATTGTATTCTGACACTTTGCTGCCTATACTCTCCCATCCACTGTCAGAAGTGACCAATGCAGATAACACAAGAAAGAAGCAGCAGAGAGAAATCACACTCAGTGCTTTGAATAGAAACAAGTATGCAGTATAGAAGGATGTGCTTTGTTCATGTCTGAGGTTTACAACCACTTTAAAGCACACCAGTTCGGTGATAACAACCTAGCCCCCCTTTCCCCTGTGGCATTGTATACTGATGCTTTGCTGCCTATACTCTCCCATGCACTGCTCTAATTGCCACTGGTTCCCTTTTGCTGCACTGATTTCTATCTGCCACGGTTAAGATTGCCAGTAAATCCAAGGTTACTCGAAACGAAAGTGTCACTGATTTTTGTTTTTTCCATAACAAGATCTCCTATTTCTCTACATCACCTTGAACTTTAAATGAAGAGGCGATGAGATAAATTGTATAAATTGAGAAATTAGTATGATACAAGAGTATAAGTTTATAATCACATTGAATTAGAGAAAACTGAATTTAACTCCTAGGAGAGTCTTGCCTTGTCTTCCCACAATTGGCTTCTTTTATCACTCTTAGTGATTGTAAATTGCATATCAAACAGCAGTACAAGACAGATTAACACCCTCTTAGTACTGGCTGGAATAAGCACGTTTGAGATAGAGGGAGGAGGGATAAAACAAGAAAATGCATTCATGCCTGTTTGTGCTCAATACGCTGAAGGGAATTGTTCAAGAACAGTTGATCCTTGTGAAAATGTTACCCCTGAACCTTTGCCAGAAGGCTGTGTAATTACCAGTCATGCAAGTTAAACACAAACTGCTTTCCAAGCTCAATTTCAAACTTCTGAAACAGTGAATTTGCCTTTTGCGCCAGTTGTCAACAAATTCAAGCCTTTCTGATTTTCATTTTTTTTTCTGCTTAGGGTCCTCAACAAAGAGATTTTCTCTGTTATTATAGCAATTGTCACTGGGGCAGAAAGTGAGCAGAAATCTTCCCAATGGAGAAACAATAATAACAACCTGACACGCTCCTAACCCTTCCACACTATATCAAAAACAAAGAAAAAATTGCCTGTAAAGGGACTTTACGCTTGTTCAAATGCTGTACAAATAAAGTAACACAATAAAGATTACAGTGAGCCATCTCTGTTAGCAATATTGTTTACAGTTTGAAATCTATGTTGGCAATAAGCGCAATTTGAATCACAATGCTCTTTGCTCACACTGATGTCCCATACTGTATGTAACAGAATGTGAAATATGATTTTATTACTGGTAAGAAAATAGATGAATTGATTTGCCAGAGAGATATTACAGCTTGGAATGCATAGACTTTTAGGACAGTGAAACTGGACCACACTGGCTTTCATAAGGATGGACATTTCTGGTAAAACCGAGGCATAACTTGAAGTCTCTGCTGCATTGTATCAAGCTCTGAGTGAAGGTTCTGATAAAAGATATAATAATTTAAAAGAAAATGTATACAGTAGCTTGATCACTTGACAACAAGGTGTATAACACCATAATATTCATTAAGATTCCAGAGTAGGCTAGTTATTTTGTTATAGTCAGGACTTCAATCCAAATAAAATGTGAATTTTAAAAATACAAATAAATATGAAATATTAAACGTGCTTTCCTTTGTCTAGTTTGCCTTGTCTGAAACCTTGTGGCCTCAGGGGAAACATGGCACATCTGGGAGCTCCTGGATTTGAGGCCCCCCATCCGATATTGGCTGAATATGACCCATGGGAAATCTCCACTTTCTTTGCCTCTGGAAACACGATTACTGACACGGATATTCGGATGGTGCCGAGAGGGGAGATCGCCTTGTATATCTCTCAAAGTTCTGCAGCTATGTTCTGGGTTTGCTCTGTTCTTGCGCCCTTGGAGTCGGTGCTATTAATGTGGAGAATTGCTACTGGTGACTGCCAGACCACCACTACCAGCGCATGTGATGCAGTCATATTGGACTTGAGGATATGCCACGGTGGAGAAACCTACCTCCAGCACCACTGCTGCTGACTCTTGCCTGTCCCTGCCTGGGCAGATTCCTCTCCAGAGGAGCACATTTCATCCGGTGACCAAACCAAGACTGCAGTGGAAGTGTCAGTTCCCGCTTCTATCATTTACTCTGAGATATCTACAGCAACTGCTAGCCCGGAACAAGTAGAACCAGCACCCCATCTCCCTTCTAAGGAAACTCAAGTGCCTGCTTCGACTACCACCCCGGGTGTCACTGTTACTGAGGATTGCGGCCCTACAGTTCTTACTCGCTGGCCCATTATGTCCATTCATCTCGTGCCAAGAGAGTTGGACAATCTCATGTTCCTCCCCACCATTTCCCCTATACTGGTAAGCGAAGAGAGAATGAAGGATGTACGAGACAAGTAAAGTGATTTTTGCATGAAGTTGTTGAGATGTACCGGATAGCAAGACTATTCATATTGTACTGTTCCTCTTCCTAACCTTAAGGGAAAGGGCATTCTGACCGTTGGCGGAGTCACTAAGACAGCACCGCCACAAGAGCCTCAGGAAAAGTTATTGTCGTTGAATATGGCATAGTACCGGGGGTTTGAGGGCCCCACTGTTACCTGTTTCTATAAATGCTTGTTGGACTAACGTAAATAATGTTAATTCTAAAAGACGGACATTAAACGCTTTGTCACTACGGTGAATGCCAAAGGAGAGTCCTTAATCTTTCCCAATCCTGGGTACTACTGGTGAATTCCAGGAAGAGGCATATGTTCTTCACCCCTGTGGATTACAAATATGTGTTGTGTGATGTTAAGGACGCTATGCTGGGAGCCACTTCACATTCACATACAAGTTGTTGCTAGTGGAGAACATTCCAGAGGGCTGTACTGCTATAATTGTGCTCAACTCCTCCATCTTCTTCTTCTTCTGGTTCTTCCTCCGGTGTTCTCGTCCGGCATCTTCCTCCGTGGCGCTGGCGTCTTCTTCCCTTCGTCTTCTGGGCCGCTCTGCATCCGACCTTGATGGGAGGCTCCCGCTGTGTGATGCTTCTCCTCTTCTGACAGTTCTTAAATAAGGTAGGGCGGGGCCACCCGGTGACCTCGCCCCCTCAGATGCACGGGGACTTCCCTGTGGCATTCCTCGTGACGTCAGAGGGGCGGACAGGGAAGTCACCGTGCGTCAGAGGGGGGCGGGGTCACCGAGTGGCCCGCCCTCTGTTATTTAAGAACCGTCAGAAGAGGAGAAGCGTCACACAGCGGGATCCTTCCATCATGGTCGGATGCGGAGCAGCCCAGAAGACAAAGGGAAGAAGATGCCGGCGCCGCGGAGGAAGATGCCAGACGAGAACACCGGAGGAAGAACCAGAAGAACCAGAAGAAGAAGAAGATGGGGAAGAAACCAAAGGAAGATAGAAGAAAGAAGAAGCATTTAAATAAAGGAATTGTCAAAAACTGACTCTTGTCAAGGGTTGTGGGGATGAGGCCCTTGTCCCCATCAACATGGGGACAAGGTGTTTTGGGGGCTACCCCAAAGCACCCTCCCAATGTTGAGGGCATGTGGCCTGGTACAGTTCAGGAGGGGGGGCACTCTCTCGCCCCCTTCTTTTCCTGCGGCCTGCCAGGTTGCGTGCTCGGATAAGGGTCTGGTATGGATTTTTGGGGGGACCCACGCCATTTTTTTAAATTTTGGCGTGGGGTTCCCCTTAAAATCCATACCAGACCTGAAGGGTCTGGTATAGATTTTGAGGGGGACTCCACGCCATTTTTTCAAAATTTTGGCTGGGGTTCCCCTTAATATCCATACCAGACCTGAAGGGCCTGGTATGGAATTTAGGGGGACCCCCCACGTGATTTTTTTTTAAATTTTGGTTTGGGGTTCCCCTGTGGGGAATTCCCATGCCGTTTTTATCAATGAACTTTTATGTGTATTGTCGGACTGGCAATTCATTAATAGCCGCGAGTAGTTTTTTAGATGACTTTTTTTTCTTTTAAAATGTCATTTTGCTGTCAGACTGTTCTAAACACGGGAAACATGCGCCCCTTTACAGGCATACTATAGACACTCCCCAGGTACGAAATTTAATGAAATATTATACTTTTATTGTTTCACTTTAACCGCTTGCCGACAGCCTCACGCAGATATACTGCGGCAGAAGGGCTCATACAGGCAAAACCACGTACCTGTACATTGCCCTTTAAGAGGCGGTCAGTGTGCGCACGCCAAGCTCCGTGAGTCGGGTCGTGGGTCCTGCGGGTGATACCAGCGATCGCCTCACGGGGAGGAAGAACGGGGAGATGCTGATGTAATCAGCATCTCCCCATTCTGCCTAGTGACAGTGTCACTCGATCTCTGCTCCCTGTCATCGGAGCAGAGATAAGTGATGTCACACACACAGCCCATCCCCTTGACAGTTAGAAACATGCCCCTATGACACACTTAACCTCTACACTGTCACCTAGTGGTTAACCCCTTCAATGCCAGGGTCATTTACACAGGAATCAGTGCATTTTTATAGCACTGATTGCTGTATAAATGACAATGGTCCCAAAAATGTGTCAAAAATATCCGATGTGTCCGCCATAATGCCGCAGTCATGATAAAAATCACTGATCGCCGCCATTTAAAAAAAAAAAAATATTCATAAAAATGCCATAAAACTATCCCCTATTTTGTAAACTCTATAACTTTTGCGCAAATCGATCAATAATCGCTTATTGCGATTTTTTTTTAACCAAAAATATGTAGAAGAATATGTATCGGACTAAACTGAGGAAAAAAATAGTTTTTTTATATATTTTTGGGGGATATTTATTTTAGCAAAAAGTAAAAAATAATGCATTTTTTTCAAAATTGACGCTCTATTTTTGTTTATAGCGCAAAAAATAAAAACCGCCGAGGTGATCAAATACCACCAAAAGAAAGCTCTATTTGTGGGAAAAAAAGGACATCAATTTTGTTTGGGAGCCACGTCGCACAACTGCGCAATTGTCAGTTAAAGCGACGCAGTGCCGAATCGCAAAAAGTGCTCTGGTCAGGAAGGGGGTAAATTCTTCCAGGGCTGAAGTAGTTAAGCATTAATAAAATCACTGCTCCTGAAAAAACGGCCGTTTTTAAAACTTTTTTTTGCATTGATCCATGTCCCCTGGGGCAGGACCCAGGTCCCCAAACATTTTTTATGACAATAACTTGCATATAAGCCTTTAAAATTAGCACTTTTGATTATTCATGTTTGTGTCCCATAGACTTGAACGGTGTTTGCGTGTTCAAACTAATTTTTTGCCTGTTCGCATGTTCTGGTGCGAACCGAACGGGGGGGTGTTCGGCTCATCCCTAGTTAGGAAGTATGGTCATTGCTTATGCCTGCCTTTTAAATATTTGGGTGGCACCTCACCTTTAAAATTATACATAATTTTTGATATTTACCTGTCATACATGACCTACCATTTCTCATGTGTTTGATATTCATGTTTGTTTCATGTGGCACGCCACATGTATTATTGTCATTGTTATTCTTTCCTTGTTTCCCCACACATCCCAGTTTTGCCAGGACACTCGCTCCCAAGCTTGAGAGCTTAAATTCTTTTTTTTTCTGCAAACTCCAAGACGTAGTTTTGTAGTCAGTGGGAGAATGTAGCACAGGGTTGTAGGCAGGTTTGTTCACCCTAAGTCTGAAATTGCTGCACTTCTCTCTTCTGTCGCTAGCTGGCCTGGTACCTGGTGACATTATATATGACAAGGGCAAAGCAAGGACAGATTAAGAGTATATGGGGTATCTCAGCCACTTGGGCAGGGGTTTTCTTAAATATCTTGGCCTGCTGGGAGAACCTATATATTTGGGTGGAGTCAGGTGATCAGTGTTCTGTGCCATTTGGATGGGTCTGGGTGGACATGTGTTGGATTGCCCAGGCTGCTAGACCAGGGTTTGGGCCTATCCCGGGCACATCTGGCTGTTAGGCTGTCTGAGGGTCTATCCAGAAGCAAGAGAGCAGTGTAGGGTTGGTACTGCGGCTTAGAGTTCAACCATAAGTGAAGGTTCTGCCGGCCGGAGAACCTGTTGTGGTCGGAGGTAGAGGGGAAGCTGTTGCCACTAAGGGATTAACCACCCTATTACCAGGGACCACAGTGAGTAGCTGAAGCAAGTACCGGAGCGATATTCTCACCAACCGGGGAAAATGAAGAATTGGGAAACTTCAGCAAGTGTGTCAAGCCAGGGACCCAGTCAGCGGAGGTGACGCTTGCAGAGCAGCTTTGTGTGTCAAGCTTGAGAAGTATCTGGAGTGCCAAGCTAGGGACCCAGCAGAGAAGCGGGGGTGACGCTTGAGGAAGATAAGTGAAGATTGGAAGAGCTCAAGGGATTCGGTGGCAGTGAATCAGCAAGTCTAGTGAGAGAGACTGGGAGCTCAGTGGGTTGAGAACCTACAAGTTGTGACTGTAGAGAAAGTAAAGGAGTTTGTTACAATATGTGTTAGAAGACTGTTGCCATAGGAGACAGCATTCCTATGCATGCAGTTGTGGTGTCTTGCTGGATGCCTTTCCCTGCATGGCTGTCTACATGTAGAAGTTCCGGAGTCTGCTAATTAACATTGCAACTACCTAAGGGTGTCCGAGCCCTAACCCTCTCTCCCAAAGTTCCGTTCAAGAGAAATAAAATCTCTTTGCATTCAAGAAGTGTCTGGCACACATGAATCTATCTTGCATTACACCCACTATGCCTTACAACCCACTCTATACGAAAGGATGTCAGCAGCTCTTAGCTCTGGAGGTTCTCATTAGACTAAAGGAGGCCTGGGATCTTGCTACACAGGCAATTCAGCTTCTTTCTTTTCAGTGGATAAATCACTGATACAAATATTAATATTTTGTGTAATGCCGTGTACACACAAGCGGAATGTCCATCAGAAAAAGTCCAATGGGAGCTTTTCATCGTATATTCCGACCGTGTGTATGCCCCATCGGACTTTTTCCATCAAATTCAGATGGACTTAGATAGAGAACATGTTCTAAATTTTTGGGAAACCCGCTCGTCTGTATGCTGTTCCGAAGTACGAAAAACGACGCATGCTCTGAAGCAAGTACGGGACGGAAGCGCTCGGTCTGGTAAAACTAGCGTTCATAATGGAGATAGCACATTCCTCACGCTGCAAATTCTGTGATCTTTTAATGCAGCGCATTCTTTTGTGCTTTATAATGCTAGAATGATGAATTTGTTTTGCTGCTGATATTCACACAGAGTTCGCACAAACGTATTTCTTTATTATTTCTCGTGATCTCATGAATAATCTTTATTTTTTTGTAAGCCAGATCTCCATAATAATGTTTAGATTTATTTTTTATAGTCATCTTTTTTTATTAGTTTTTATTTCATCAAGATCTCCTTTTTTTGGGTTATTGCAAAATGATTTTCTAGTGATCTCCATAATTTTTTATATTTTTTTGTGTGTCAAGTTACCACAATAACATTCTTATCTTGTATTTTTTTACCTCAAGGAGGCTGGTTGGTGTCCCTTGTTAATTTGACATTGTCTTTTTGAAATGTACCTGCCTACTCACAAACTGTCCTATTTTAAGAAAAACACATAGGTAAGTTTTTTTAGAAAATAAAATATCCATTTTTATTCTGGGTAACAAAATAAAGAGGAAGGCAATGCTGGAGAAACTTTTGGAATTTGCGAAGCCTTTTGGCCCCCAGTGCACATATCAAGTTTGTGGAAAAAAAAATTGTTAGCTTGAGGAGTCCATATAATTTGGAGCCCAATCTGGTCCAGGACTCCCAGAGATCAGGATCAGCAGCGGATGACATATATGTCCCGAAGCTGTGGTACTACACCAGCCTACGTCTTCTGTCAGACCAGACTGAACCCAGGCCATTACTTTCTTCTCTTCACTGCAACCTTCCCTGCACGCTTCCCTGCAGCCTTTCCTGCAGTCTGTGGCTCTGGTGGTGGACTTGTGCGAGGAGGAGGAGGAGGATCATATACGTGGCTATTCTCTGTCAGCTGGCCCCTCAACCCCTTCTGAAGGGCCTCAACAATAATTCATTCACAGACGAAGCATTGTCCCTCCTCCAATTTCATCAATCTTGTGGCTAGATAGCAGCCAGAGGCCTCTTCAGCGTCAGGGGGGCTTCTGAGGACATCACTTGCTTCCTTAATGAGGCCCAGTGCTGCCTCCTCCGTCCTCATCCCCTTCCTGGGCCTTTTTGTTGTAAGGCAGAGGGGGAAGCACCTGGGATTGGGTGAGGCTCCTACTGGGCCCAGCCACCTCCTGGCTGACACTGGGCCCAGCCACCTTCTGGCTAGGGATGAGCCGAACACTCCCCGGTTCTAAAGTTTGCGTGAACTTTCAGTCGGTTCGCACCAGAACCTGCAAACGCACCGAAAGTTTGCGCAAACTTTAGAACCCTATTAAAGTCTATGGGACTCAAACATACAACATCAAAAGTGCTAATCTTAAAGGCTAATATGCAAGATATTGTCCTAAAAAGGGTTTGGGGACCCAGGTCCTGCCCCAGGGGACATGTATCAATGCAAAAAAAAGTTTTAAAAACATTTGTTTTTTCGGGAGCAGTGATTTTAATGATGCTTAAAGTGAAAAAACAAAAGTGAAATATTCCTTTAAATATCATAACTGGAGGGTGTCTATAGTATGCCTGTAAAATGGCACGTGTTTTCCGTGCTTAGAACAGTCCCTGCACAAAATGACATTTTTAAAGGAATAAAAGTAATTTAAAACTGCTTGCAGCTTTAATGTAATGTCAGGTCCCGGCAATATGGATGAAAATCAGTGAGACAAACGGCATGGGGTACCCCCCCACAGTGGTAGAAAAATTGGGCCTTTGGTGGTGTTGCCACAACACTGTAATGCCCCGTACACACGGTCGGATTTTCCGATGGACATTGTCCGATCGGAGCGTGTTGTCGGAAATTCCGACCGTGTGTGGGCGCCATCGGACATTTTCCATCGGATTTTCCGACAAACAAAGTTGGACAGCAGGAGATAAAATTTTCCGACAACAAAATCCGATCGCGTCAATTCCGACCGTGTGTGGCCTGTTCCGACGCACAAAGTGCCACGCATGCTCAGAAGAAATTCCGACACGGGACAGCTCGTTCTGGTAAACTTAGCGTTCGCAATGGATACAGCACTTTCGTCACGCTGCAATGTAAAAAATGGTTTAATACAGCGCACTTTATAATGTGACAAGCATTAAGTAGTTTTGCTGCTCATATTCACACACACTTCTCACAAAGTTTTATTTGTGTTTTTTTAGTGGGATTCCCTCAATATATTGTTATTAGTTGTCACATCTGACAGTTTTATATTTTTTATGGTTTTTTTTTTTTTGTTTTTAAGCCTTTTTTTTTCTTTAATGTTTGGATTTTTTCCAAGGCTGATCTTTGTTCAATGTTATTTTTATTTTTACTCCAGAATATTTTTGTGTGTGTTTTGTGTGGCAAGTTACCCCAACACCATTGATATCTTTTATTATTTAATCTCCATGAGATTTTTTGTTGTTGGTGTCCCTTGTTCATTTCACATTGTATATTAGAATTGTACCTGAATCCTCACAAACAAACCATCATTTTTGAAGTAAAACACATAGAAGAGTATAATTCAAAACAAAAATCCTTTATTAAGGGCTCAGAACCAAACAAAGAGGAAGGCAACACTGGATCAACAGGAGAAATTAGTGAAGCCTGGGACCCCCAGGGCAGACATCAATTCTTAAACCTCAAAATTGGTGGCCTGAGGAGTCCATATGTAAGGGAGGGCAGTCTGGTCCGGGATTCACAGAGATCCGGATAGCAGCAGATGACATCAGTGTCCCCAGGCTGTGGTACCACAAGAGGCTGCATCTTTTGGCCGACCAGACTGGATCCAGGGTCCTCACTGTCTGGTCTTACTTTCACACTTCCTTCCGGGCTGTGGCTGTGCAGTTGGAGATGTGGCAGGAGGAGGAGTAGGACCTGGAGGAGGAGTAGGCAGGCCCGGATTTACTCCCTTTGCCGCCCCAAGGCCGGGTCCTTCAATGCCGCCCCCCCCCCCCCCACACACACACACACCACCATTCTCGTCCTTTATCGATGACGTCTACAATAGATCAATTAAAAACATATCTCCACACACGAGAACACTGAAAATAACTGGCTTTAATTGTACAGACTAAAAATACTTCAGGGTAAGCGCGCGAAGGGTAAGGATTTTTCGCAGGCAATTTTTCAGGGCAATGGTTGGTGTTAGTGCTTCAATCATCCCCGGCACCATGGTTGTTATGGTGTCAGGATGATTGAAACACATTATTTCTATCATTACATTGTAATGTAAACTGAAATAGTTCAACTCACCATAATGCAGAATCATTGGGAGCCCTGAGCATGTCACTTGCCACCATCTCTTGTCACTTGCCACGCTGCCTGCCACCAGATGGGGATGTCACTTGCCACGCTGCCACCAGATGGGGATGTCACTTGCCACGCTGCCACCAGATGGGGATGTCACTTGCCACGCTGCCACCAGATGAGGATGTCACTTGCCACGCTGCCACCAGATGAGGATGTCACTTGCCACGCTGCCACCAGATGGGGATGTCACTTGCCACGCTGCCACCAGATGGGGATGTCACTTGCCACGCTGCCACCAGATTGGGATGTCACTTGCCACGCTGCCACCAGATGGAGACGTCACTTGCCACGCTGCCACCAGATGTTGATGTCACTTGCCACGCTGCCACCAGATGGGGATGTCACTTGCCACGCTGCCACCAGATGGAGCCGTCACTTGCCACGCTGCCACCAGATGTTGATGTCACTTGCCACGCTGCCACCAGATGAGGATGTCACTTGCCACGCTGCCACCAGATGAGGATGTCACTTGCCACACTGCCACCAGATGGGGATGTCACTTGCCACGCTGCCACCAGATGGGGATGTCACTTGCCACGCTGCCACCAGATGAGGATGTCACTTGCCACGCTGCCACCAGATTGGGATGTCACTTGCCACGCTGCCACCAGATGGAGACGTCACTTGCCACGCTGCCACCAGATGGAGACGTCACTTGCCACGCTGCCACCAGATGGGGATGTCACTTGCCACGCTGCCACCAGATGGAGACGTCACTTGCCACGCTGCCACCAGATGTTGATGTCACTTGCCACTCTGCCTGCCACCAGATGAGGATGTCACTTGCCACGCTGCCACCAGATGGGGATGTCACTTGCCACGCTGCCACCAGATGGGGATGTCACTTGCCACGCTGCCACCAGATTGGGATGTCACTTGCCACGCTGCCACCAGATTGGGATGTCACTTGCCACGCTGCCACCAGATTGGGATGTCACTTGCCACGCTGCCACCAGATGGAGACGTCACTTGCTATGGTGCCACCAGATGTTGATGTCACTTGCCACGCTGCCTGTCTGCCACCAGATGAAGGAGGGCGGAACAGCGGTGCTGGCAATGAGAGATGTCATCTCTCTCCCCTCGCTGCCGCACCGCTGTCATTACTTCTTACTGTAACTTCATTACTGTTTTCAAAAATGGCGCCGGGCGGCGCAATCACGATACTGCGCATGCGCCGCCCGCCCGAGCGCGTACGATCTTTCCCGACCCCGGCCGCTTCAGAACTGCGCATGCGCAGTAGTGGGCGGCTCGCGGCCATCTTATCTAAGGGCACCGGTGCCCTTACTCAACTTTAACGGGCAGCCTGAAAGGGGGGGGCGGCCGCGAAGTCGCCGCAGGAGCGGCGCCGCCCCTGCACCGCTGCCGCCCCGAGGCCTGGCCTCGGTGGCCTTATGGCAAATCCGGCCCTGGGAGTAGGACCTGCAGGAGGAGGAGGAGGACCATCCCAAAGCTGTGTGTGAGGTGTAATTTGGCCCCTCATACCTTTCGCCAGAGCCTCTGATATGAGGGCCTCACACATGGCTTTTTGGCCCTCCTCCATCCTCTGCATTTTATAGGCTATGAATGCAGCAATGTTCTCCTGCCTGGTGTGGGGTGCTCCCAGGACCTCTGTAGCCCTACAAAAAAATCTGATAGCAGCCTCCTCTAGGGTACTCCTCCTACTGCCACTTTCTGTTTCCAGGGGGGGTGGAGGGACCTGCAGATCAGCCAGCCGGCTCGGCCCGGCCACCTCCTGGCTGAGACTTCCCTGTGTATGAAAAAGGGACATGGTTTTAGTTTTTGCATCATCAATCACAATCATAAATTAGTACTCCCAACTAACATCTAGTTAACATCATTGATTGGACAAGCAGAAATATTTAGAGGAATGCTATACCTGGCTCAATCTGGGCTCCTCCACATGTGGCCTGGAAGGCCCAGGTTGGGCGTCAGAAGCCTCAGCCGGGGGGGAAGGAAATGTGGAAGGAAGACTGGAGACTGATGACCTGGGTTCAGTCTGGCCTGCCAGAAAGTGCAGCCTGTCGTAGTACAACATCCTGGGGACATAGATGTCATCTGCTGCTCCGGATCTCTGTGAATCCAGGACTTTCTTGCGCTCCCTCAGATATGTGCCCCTCAGGCCACCAATGAAAATCTTTAAATAAGTGATGTCTGCCGTGGGGATCACCTGCTTCACAATTTCACACAATTGCTCCAGTGCTGCCTTCCTCTTTGCTTGGTTCTTGTAATGGGGGTGTTTAATCTCCCACAGACAGGGCAGCTCCCTTAGCATCTCTATGAAGACTGAAATTAAGTCCTGATCTTTCAGTACCATATCCATGTTCACTGCAAGACACAACACAAGACAAAGCCTAATGTCACACCAAACTCTCCTAATCTTGTTACAATATAGGCCTCAATCTATAGAAGCAGTATAGGCCCAAGTTTGTCTCTTACCTTCGTTCTTACGATCGCCGCGTTCAATGCTCCTTCCTCCGCTCACAGATCAAACGTAATACGCACGCGTGTTACGCTTTATATACACTGCGCATGCGTGTAACTCCGCCCGCCCCTGAAGTTCTTTCTAGTGTATTCCCCACCCCTTTTCGTTCGGCGCAGTGGGGGAAGAGCATGATGGCGGACATACAGCAGGTGCGGGCTAATTGTAGCAACGAGGAGGAGGAAAGGGCGGATCCAGGCACGTCCCGATCCAGAAGGAGACGTTTTAAGGCCACAAATATGTCGTTTGGGGAGATGTTGGAGATGGTCGACATCATGAGGAAGTCCGACTATGACGGAAAATATGGGCCTTACCCCCACCCCAACATCCGAAAGGCCAAAATCATTGGTAAAGTGGTCCGGAGTCTAGAGCGGAATTTTGGGGTACGAAGGTCTAAAGATCAGCTCAGGAAGCGGTGGTCGGACCTGAAGTTGAGAGAGCCAGAGCAGTACCGAAAGATCCGGAGAGTGCTGCAAAAAAGTAAGTAGTTGTGCTGTGTTCCTATTCTTTCTGTCTTTATTACGTTCGTTCTGCTCCATATGCTTTGATTAGTTGTAACGTTTCCAAAGGTCAACTTTAATGTTCATGGGCACATTATTCGTATAGAACACCATTGTTTAGGCCATATGCATTTTCACACATTTTTGGGGGCCTACTTGGATGCCAAATATTTGTTTGTGTAGATGGGTTTGTTACTAGAATGAAATGCAAACTAGATTGTGTGTAAGGAGTGGACACTGAGCAGCTGTTTTCACATCTGGACACTGGAGCACTAGTGTGGGACACAAGAACACCATTTTTATTAGGGGGGCCACACAGGTGCTCCAGTGTATACTATAGGGGGGTCTCCATCTGTGAAGCTTGTACCAAACAGGTAAAGTATTGCAGCTTGACAAAGGGCAATAAAAAATATACATCTTGGAACTCGGCTAAAATAGACAATTGTACCCCACTTCCAAGCAATGTTTCCTATTTCTATAGTTCTGCCATCAAATATCTGTGTGCTAAGTATACCATTTTTGTTTTACATAGGGGAGAAAAGACTCGGACACCCCTCATCCCAGGAGACCAGAGACCCCCCCTCTCTGGAAGAAGGGGAAATACCAACCCAAGAAGCTGAGCAGGAGGAAGAAGAAGACGTGGTGGAGATTGGCACCACAACAGGTGAGTGTCTGCGACCACAGACTCAGGTAAAAGAGATGGCTGGTGGCAGATTTTTGAGACCTTTTTTTTTGTTCTTTATCTCTTTTTAGGTGATCGTGATGTGAGGGATCCAGAACGCTTTACATCTGAAAGTGCCCAGATACTGATAGGGGAGATCATGGGGTGTAATGCCGAACTGCAAAACATCCAGCAAAAAATCAATGATGTTATTAAAAAAAATAATAACATCATTGATGTTTTGGGGCGAATTTAAACCCCACAAAATCACCTGTTTTATCGTACCAAACTTTTTTCAATGTTTAGAAAAGCCAAATTTGGAGGATGCACACAGTGTGCCAACATGTGTTATCTGCCATCACGGGAGATCAATGGACGCGTTTTGGGGGTGCAACCCCTTCCTCAATTATAAAGTAGCGTTGAGGAAGGGCTTGCTCCCCCCAAACACGTCCCTTGATCCCCCATGATGGCAGATAGCACATGTGGACATTTGTAAATTGGTGTGCATCTTCCAAATTTGGCTTTTCCAGGGGTCATTTCCCCCCATCTGAACGCTATATCAAACCCAGTTCCTAAATACTGATGTCTGATATAGCCTTCAGGTTTTACCTAATGTGAACTTTGTAAGTTCAAGTTTTTTGGCTTTCTTGTTGGTTTTACACAGGCCTGTTTTATCTGAAATAGATATTTTGATTTTTCATAATGCTACTGCAAACATTGTTATACAACAAACATGTTGGTTTGTTTTAAAAACCTTTGGTAAATGCGCATGTGATTGTGCAGGTATAAAAAAGTGCCTTACTCAAGAATGTGTGGATTATTGTCTCAACACTACAACACTTTTGGGGTGATGTAATTGTTGTTTTATGCACAAATGGGGGTTATTTCCTAAGGGCAAATCCTCTTTGCACTACAAGTGCAGGTTCAGTGCAGTTGCAAGTGCACTTGTAGTGAAATGTGTTTTTGCATTTAGGAAGTACCAGCCAACACTGTTTTTTATAAGGTTACCCAATCACGACATTTTCTGCACTCAACACATTTCTGTCAGGATCAGCTAAAACAAACACAAGCAGTAAATGTCCACCAAGAATTTCTTTTGGTTGTTTTTTATTTGAAAAAGGTGTCACAGATTGTCTGGCATATTGATAGCCCCCCTACCCGCAAAGAACTCCAGGTATCGTAACCAGACATCACGGGCATTCAGGGAGGGCAAGCCAGGACGGCCTCTTTCAAGTGCCGTCATTGTTGATGTATTTGGGATTCCAGCCTCAGGCCCAACTGAGCCAGCATAGTTGGCTGAATGTTTTCGTAGAAAATTATGGAGAACACAGCAGGCAAGTATTATATGGTTCAGTTTATACTCCGCCATATGGATGGGTGTCATAAATAATCGGAACCGGCTGGCCAGGATTCCAAATGTGTTCTCCACCACTCTTCGGGCTCTGGCCAGCCGGTAATTAAAAACCCTCTGTTCCGGGGTGAGGGTCCTCATCGGGAATGGCCGCATCAGGTGGTCCCCCAGCGCAAATGCTTCATCAGCAACGAACACAAATGGGAGACCTTCAACATTGTCCTCTGGAGGTGGCAAGTCCAAGCTGCCATTCTGGAGACGCCTGTAGAACTCCGTTTGGGGACACCACAAAAAAAAGCCTCTGGCCCTCTGCCTGAATTTAAATCAAAAATAACATTTCAAAACATTTTAGGGGGTGTTTGGGGTAAAGCACTACTATGGAGCTGATAAAATACATTGTTAAGTAACTACATGAGGTGAATATAGGGCAGGAGACACCATGCTGGGGAGGTTATTGAAGGGCAAATATGTATGAAGGACCTAAAATAATAACTACATAAAAAGCATGCATGAGGACAAAGGGGACATTCACAGCATAATACAATCATGGTAATTAGGGAATGAGGAAAGAAATACAATATATTATCAAACATTCAATGCAATAAAATGTGATATAAAAGGATAAAAATCTTACCTTCATATACTCCTTCTGTAGGACCTGGATGATGGCAGAACAGGTCTCTGGGATAATGATCCCCAGAGCCTGGAGGGAGATGCCTGTCGAGAACTTGAGGTCCTGCAGGCTTCTCCCTGTGGCCAAATACCGCAAGGTAGCGACCAACCTCTGCTCCGGAGTGATGGCTTGCCTCATGCAGGTATCCTGCCTGCTGATATAGGGGGTCAGCGAAGCCAACAAACGGTGAAATACGGGGTCCGTCATCCTGAGAAAGTTCCTGAAATCATCAGGATTATTCTCACGGATCTCACGGAGCAAAGGCATATGACAGAACTGGTCACGCTGAAGCAACCAATTCTTGGTCCATGAACTCCTCCCCACCCTGTTCATGGACTGGACTTGTGTCAAGGTCAGGACCCCAACACCAAGCCCCCGCACAGCACGAACTCTACGAGGAGTACGCATACGCAACATGGCTAGAAAACGGTCGGCTGCTCAGAACGAAGTAACAGAACGCACTGAAGAACAGCAAGGCCTGTGAAGAGCGACCTGAAAAACAGCAACGAGCGGACAAGATCGCACAGAAAACTCCAATATGAACTGATTGCACGCACTGAAGAGCAGATAGAAACCCACAAGCACAAACTGAACGGCAGAAAACGATCTGAAAGCCACGAGTCTGAAAAAGCGCGAATCGTCTCTCACCAAACTTTTACTAACACGAGATTAGCAAAAGGAGCCCAAAGGGTGCCTCGCTTGGTTCTGAACTGGCCTTTTCTAGTCTCGTCGTACGTGCTTGACGTCACCGCGTTCTTGGCGATCGGAAATTCCGACAACTTTGTGCGACCGTGTGTAGGCAAAACAAGTTTGAGCCAACATACGTCGGAAAAAATCCGAGGATTTTGTTGTCGGAATGTCCGAACAAAGTCCGACCGTGTGTACGGGGCATAAGTCCTCATAGTTACTCTTGGTGGGTGCAGGGATGGGCCCTGCTGTGAAATATTAGATCAAGAATTGTAATTACATGTCCCTGTTGAACAGGGGCAGAAAAATTGAGCCTTAGGCACTGGTGCCACAACACTGCAACCCCTCACAGATACTCTAGTTGGAGCACAGGAATGAGTCCTGCTGCAAAGTATTGCATCAAAAATTGTAATTACACGCCCCCTGTTAAACAGGGGCAGAAAAATTCGACCTTGGCCACTGGTGGTGGTGCCCAGAACCAAAAATGTTCTTACAAGCTATCAGCATGAAAATTGAAGAGGAAGAGGATTGTCACTCAGCATAACAGGATAGTCAATCAGCATCAGCATAGGCAGTCTTGAAGGGATCTCACATTAAAAAAAAATCAATCGGTTACATCAGCATCAGGTGCTTGGTAGCTGGTGATCCAAGACTGATTCATTTTTATAAAGGTCAGCCGATCGACCGATTCGGTGAACAGGTGTACCCTGTGATTGGTTACAAAGCCAACAGCAGCACTGAATGTGCGTTCCGAAAGAACACTGGATGCAGGACAGGCCAGTAGCTCAATTGCATACTGTGCAAGCTCTGGCCAGTGATCCATCCTCAAGACCCAGTAACCCAGAGGACTTTCGGTGGGAAAGGTGTCCAAGTCTGATCTTGCCCCTAGGTAATCCTGCACCATGTGAATCAGACGCTGGCGATGGTTGCTGGAACCAATCAGACCTGGGGGCTGCAAACTAAAAAATTGTCTGAACGCATCGGTCAGACGGCCAACTTCTCCACCGCTCCTTCTGTGACTGACCGAAAGCCTCAGAAACACGTTGTCCAGGAGGACCAGGAAATTGTAACCTCCCAGGATCTGGAAACGCATTGCACAAACCTTTCTGCAAGGCCTCCTGAAGATGTTTCATCCTCTGCTCCCTCTGCGACGGCAAGATAAGGTCCGCAACCTTACCTTGTAACGTGGATCAAGGAGGGCTGCCAGCCAGTAATCATCCCTCCCCTTGATACTACTAATACGAGGATCCTTCCGCAGGCTTTGCGGGATCAGGGAGGCCATGCAGCGTAAGTTTGCTGAGGTATTCGGGCCAGAGTCCTCTGGGTCACTAAGGATGACATGATCCGCAGCCACCTCCTCCCAGCCATGTACAAGTCCATGGGTTTCTTCGGACTGTAAATGATCCCTTGAAGACTGCTGCTGCATGTGCTCCAACAGATAGATAAGAGGGACAGTGTCACTGATGCATGCACTGTCACTTTTCACCATCCTCATGGCCTCCTCAAATGGTGACAGGACAATGCATGCATCCCTGATCATAGCCCACTGGCGTGGGGAAAAAAACAAGGTCCCCTGACCCTGTCCTGGTGCCATAGTCACATAGGTGCTCATTGATGGCCCTCTGCTGTGTGTGCAGCCGCTGCAGCATGGCCAACATTGAGTTCCACCTGATGGGCGTGTCAACGATTAGGCGGTTCTTGGGCAGGTTAATTTCCTTTTGGAGGTCAGCCAACCAAGCACTGGCATTATATGACCTGCAGAAATGCACACAGACTTTCCTGGCCTGCCTCAGGACATCCTGTAAGACCGGGTACCTGCCCAAGAACCGCTGCACCACCTAGTTAAGGACGTGAGCCAAACAGGGCACATGGGTCAGTTGTCTCTGTCAGAGGGCGGAGAGGAGGTTGGTGCCATTGTGGCAAACCACCATACCTGGCTTAAGCTGGCGTGGCATTAACCAACTCTGAACCTGCCCCTGCAGAGCTGACAAAACCTCTGCCCCAGTGTGGCTCCTGTCCCCCAAGCACACCAGCTCAAGCACCGCATGGCATCTTTTTGCCTGCGTGCTTGCATAGCCCCTTGAATGCCTATGGAGCACCGCTGGTTCCGAGGACAAATCAGCACAGGAAGAGGCCATGGAGGAAGAAGAAGAGGAGGGGGTGGAGGAGAGAGGTGTGGCAGAATCACCACTAGTAGAATTTTGGAGGCGTGGTGGCGGAACAACCTCCAACACTACTGCACCCTGTCATGCATCCTTCCCAGCTGCCAGAAGAGTCACCCAGTGTGCAGTGAAAGATAGGTAATGTCTCTGTCCTGCTGGACCATGAGTCAGCGGTAATATGCATCTTACTGCTGACCGCCCTGTCCAGCGAGGCCAAGACATTGTCTTCCACATGCCGGTAGAGAGCCGGAATCGCCTTCTGTGAGAAAAAGTGGTGTTTGGGAACCTGCCACTGAGGAACCGCACATTCCACAAACTCACGAAAGGGGGCAGATTCTACCAACTGAAAAGGCAGCAGTTGAAGTGCTAGCAATTTAGCCAAGCTAGCATTCAACCGCTGGGCATGTGGATTTCTGGGAGCAAACTTCTTTTGGCGGTGCAGCAGCTGGGTCAGGGAAATTTGCCTGGTACAATCTGTCATCGGTGTACTGATAGCAGATTGCCCGCAAGTACTTGGCTGTGACACACCTAATTCTACACCTTCATTCCACTCAGTGCAGGTTTCAGAGAGGACTGAAGGTATAGTGGGGTTGGAGATCCCAGCTGATGAGGAGCAAGGAGAGGTCCGCTTTGTTCTTTGGTGTGGGTCTTTTAGGTACGCTTGCCAATGAACTGCATGACAGGTCGACATATGTCTGGTGGTGCCCAAGCGGGTGATGTTTTAGCCATGCGAGATACGCTTGAGACATATGTTGCAAATAGCAGCAGTGGGATCTGATGCACTCATCTCAAAAAAGGCCCACACCAAAGAACTTTTGCAATAACGCGAAGAGACAGCAGTGCCCTGCACATGCGGAGCCCTGCGGTGTGATGCAGTCGGTGTGCTGCCTTTAAGCTGGCCCCTGCAGGGCATCCTGCCTCGTTGGAGATGTGCCTCCTCCTCTCTCCTATCAGGCACCCATGTTGAGTCAGTGACCTCATCATCCCCTCCCTCCTCATCACTGGAGCAAACCTGGCAGTATGCTGCAGCTGGGGGAACATGACTGCCAGATTGCTGTCCTCCTTGGGCACCCCCTCTCTCTAGGCTCACGTTACTGCCTTCCTCTAGCTGGGTACCATCATTGGAGCATTCAAAACGCTGGGCATCCTCCTGGATCATGTACCCAACACTGTGGTCAAACAGTTCGGGGGACTGCTCAGGAGGACATGGTGGGGCTAGGGAAGGAGTGACTGATGCCATTGAGCCGAGGGAAGAGGCCGCGTTGGCAGCTGCTTTTAAAGACAAAGTACCCTGAGCCTGGGTGAGAAAGGATGAGGAGGATGAGAACAGCTTGGTCATCCACTCTACCAAGTCTTCAGCATGTTGCGGCTCAACACGGCCAGCTGCCCAAAAAAAGGACAAGCGTGTCCCACGGCCACGTGCTGATGAGGATGCACCGTTTCCATGACCAGCACTGTTTCCTCTAGACACAGAGCCTGCTTGCTCTCTTTTATTGGCTTGTGACTGTCTGCTTCTCCTTGTTGGCCTTCCAGACATACTAATGGCCTGCAGCGAGCTGTAGCTGCACAAAGCTGGGATGCATATATATACTGATACTGCAGCTAGCAGAATCAACTGCCTGCCTGTAGTATAATTAGTATGAGAACACCAGCAATTGTCTTCAGGTAGGTTTAGGTGCACACTGTGCAGAGGACACTGTACACTAACTGTAAATACTGCAGCTGCTTGCCTGTGGTATTAATAGGATCAGCAGAACACCACAAATTTTCTTCAGGTAGCTTTAGGTGCACACTGTGCAGAGGATGCACTACACTAACTGTAAATACTGCAGCTGCTTGCCTGTGGTACTAATAGGATCAGAACAACAGCAATTGTCTTCATGTAGCTTTAGGTGCACACTGTGCAGAGGACACACTACACTAACTGTAAATACTGCAGCTGCCTGCCTGTGGTATTAATGGGATCACAACAACAGCAATTGTCTTCAGGTAGCTTTAGGTGCACACTGTGCAGAGGATGCGCTGCTTTAACTGTAAATACTGCAGCTGCCTGCCTGTGGTATTAATAGGATCAGAACAACAACAATTGTCTTCAGGTAGCTTTAGGTGCACACTGTGCAGAGGACACAGTACACTAACTGTAAATACTGCAGCTGCCTGCCTGTGGTACTAATAGGATCAGAAGAACACCACCAATTTTCTTTAGGTAGCTGTAGGTTCACACTGTGCAGAGGACGCACTACACCAACTGTAAATACTGCAGCTTCCTGCCTGTGGTATTAATAGGATCAGAACAACAGCAATTGTCTTCAGGTAGATTTAGGTGCACACTATGTAGAGGATGCACTACACTAAGTGTAAATACTGCAGCTGCCTGCCTGTGGTACTAATAGGATCAGTAGAACACCACCAATTTTCTTCAGGTAGCTTTAGGTGCACACTGTGCAGAGAACGCAATACACTAACTGTAAATATTGTAGCAGCCTGCCTGTGGTACTAATAGAATCAGTAGAACACCAGCAATTTTCTTCAGGTAGCTGTAAATACTGTAAACACACCTGCCTGCCTGTCAGTAGGGAGAGAATAACAGGAACGGATATATATATATATACACAACACCTAGGATGCATATATATATATATATATACACAATACACTGTAAGTGCAGCTAACTGACTCACCTGCTTACTAATCTAATCTTACCTATCTAACTTAAATCAAATGTCACTGTCTCTCTGTCTATCTCTCCGCCACTGCAACACACTACACAAGGCCGCCACGTAGGCGGCCTTATATAGTGTGGGGCGTGTACTAAACCCCCTGAGCCATAATTGGCCAAAGCCACCCTGGCTTTGGCCAATTACGGCTCTCTGTACAGACGGCGCTGTGATTGGCCAAGCGCGCGGGTCATAGTGCATGCTTGGCCAATCATCAGGCAGCAATGCACTGCAATGCCGCAGTGAATTATGGGCCATGAATTTGGCACAAACGGCCCATAATGTTTGCAATTCGATGAACGGTCGAACATGCGCTGTACTAGTTGAACATGGGTTCAACTCGAACTCAAAGCTCATCCCTACTCCTGACTGACACTGGGCCCACCCACATCCTGGCTGGCACTGGGCACGCCACCTCCTGGCTGACACTGGGCATGGCCACCTCCTGGCTGACACTGAGCATGGCCTCCTCCTGCCTGCCTACTTCCAGACCCTCCTCCTGGCTGAGCTCATTCTGTGTATAAAAAAGGGACATAGTTTTAGTTTTTGCTTCTATAATCATACACAATTTTTAGCTCATGACTTGCAAATTGAATGTTAATAAATAGAAAAGACTATCATTCTGACCTCAGCATTTTTCATTCTTGCCCCAAACATTTTTGACCACTACTGTCTATTGATATGTAAATCTCTTTGTTTTAAATCATTAATTAGTTATCAATTATAATATCTAGTTAACATCATTAATATTAGGACAATAAATATGTATAAAAATAATATACCTGGCTCCAGTTGGGCGCATCCACTTCTTCCAGGATGGAAGGCCCAGGTTGTTCCTCGTCAGCCTCTGCTGGGGTTGAGGGAAGGGTGGAGGGGAGGCTGCAGGGAAGGGTAGAAAGTGATTCCCTGGCTTCAGTCTGGTCGTCCAGAAACCGCAGTTTGTTGAAGTACCACAGCCTGGGTACATACACTTGCGCTGCTGCTGCTGCTCCTGATCTGAGTGATTTCTGGATCTTATTATGCTCCTTCTTTTACATGTTCCTTAAGATCCCAATTTTCTTTTCCAAAAACTGGATGGTTGCATCGGGGACCCGAGTCTTCACAAATTCCAGAAGTTTCTCCAGCGTTGACCTCCTAGCTTGTTTATTATAATATAAGCTGTGTTTCATCTCCCAAAAATCTCCCTGTACCTGTCTATGAAACTGGCCATGAATTCTGGGTCCTTAAAGTGATTCATATTTGCTGTATGACAATACACAAGACAAAAACACTAATGTCAGCCTACAACTTTCATAATCTTATCCCAAAATATGCCTCAATCTTGAAGCAGTATAGGCCACTGATGGGCCAAGTTCAAATTTTACCTTATTTTAAGATGCTCACAACTTACGTTCCTCCTTCCTCCGCACACAGAAGGTACGTACGACACATGCGTGTTAGCATGATATACACTGCGCATGCGTGAAACTCTGCCCGCCCCTGACGTTCTTTCTAGTCTAATCCCCGCCCCTTCTCTTTAGGCGCGCAGTCGGAGCAACATGTCGGAGATAGAGTAGGTGTGTGGTATTTATAGTAACGAGGAGGAGGAAAGCCCGGAGCCCAAAATGACCCGATCCCGAAGGAGAAGATTTAAGGCCTCAAATATGACCTTTATAGAGATGGTGGAGATGGTGGACATATTGAGGAGGAACAACTATGATGGGAAGCATGGACTGTACAAAAACCCTAATGAGAGAAAGGCCAAGATCATGACTAAAGTTGTGAAGAGTCTGCACAGGAATTTTGGGGTACGGCGATCCAAGAAGCAATTGAGGAAACGCTGGTCAGACCTGAAACTGAGGGAGCAGGATCAGTGTAGAAGAATCAAGAGAGTGCTTCTAAAAAGTAAGTACTTGTCCTGTGTTCCTAATATTATTCTTACTTGCATGCTGCGCCATGTGATTTTCCTAGCTGTTGTACAGTTTAAATTGCGACTTTCATGTTCATGGGCACAGTAATCGGTCGTCGGAAACATTGTTCACTCATTAAATTCAATGTTTTTGGCAAATACAGGTTGAATACATTTGGTCATGCCTATTTGTATAAAAATAAGTTTTGTACATTGCTGTCTAAATGTGTTTGTAACTAGAATGAAATGCAAACTTGATTCAGTGTAATGTAAGGAGAGGACACTCAGCAGTTGTTTACACATCTGGACTCAGGAACACTAATGTGGGACCACACAGCAACAGAACAAACTTTTTAGGTGTCCCACACAGGTGCTCCAGTGGATACTTGGGGTATCTCCATGTGTGAAAATTGTCACAAAAAGGTAAGTATTCCAGCTTTGGTAAGGTAAAAAATCATGTCTTCAGTTTGGTACTTTGACCAAAACAGACAATTGTACCCCACTTCCCAGCAATGTTTCATATTCCTATTTCTGGACTCAGATATCTATATGCTAAGTATACCTTTTGTTTCATTCTCATAGGGGAGAAAAGACTCGGAGGACAACACTCAGAGGACACCAGGAACCCCCACCTCAGAAACAAGGGGAATTTAGAACAAGAACACACCCCTAGGATCTGGAGGAAGGAGAGGTGGAGGAAGTCGTTGAGATTGTCACCACAACAGGTGAGTGTCTGACACCCCAGCTTCAGGTAATATATGTATGCCTGCATATATATAATACATGTTTTTACTCTAATTTTTAGGTGATGTGCTGGTTGTTGAAGAGCAAGCTGAACATTTCACAAGTGACAGTGCACAAAGGCTAATACAAGACATCATGGTGTGAAATGGTGAACTTGACATCAAAAAGGAAGAAACTCATTGTTATGGAACAACAAATGAAGAACGTGATTGATGTGTTGGGGAGAATCTGAATTTCTTCTAAATTACACCATTTTACCATTTGTTGTACTAAAAAAAACCCTTTTTTTTTTACATGTTCAAAGCAAAATTTTGAAGATGCACACGGTGTGTCAACATGTGATATCTGTCATCAGGGGATATCAATGTACGCGTTTTGTGGGTGCAACCCCGTCCTCGTTACTCTAGTAGTTAAAGGGAAGGGGTTGCACCCCCAAAACACGTCCATTGATCCCCCATGATGAGAGATAGTACATGTTGACATTAGGCATGGGATCAGGAGGGAAATACCCATTTTGCCTCCCAATTTGTGTGCATCTTCAAAATTTTGCTTTTACATGGGTGACATCACCCTATCTGATGAAGGCAATATCAAGACATTTTTGACACTATAATGTCTGATATTGCCTCCAGTTTTTCTACGTTGAACTTTGTAAATTCCAGAGTTGGCTATGTTATGTTTAGAAACATGCGTGTTTATAAAAAAAAAATTGTAAAAAAACTGAGAAAAAAAAAGACATTTTACAGCAACATTTTAAAACGCACATGTGAATGTGCACAGAGTAAAAAGTTTGCTAATCAACAATGTGTGGCTTCTTCTTTCAATGCTCAATACCAGTTTTTTAAGTACCGTATTTATCGGCGTATAACATGCGCCGGCGTATAACACGCACCCCAAGTTTAGGAGGGAATTTTAAGGAAAAAAAACTTTTAGGAGGGAAGTTTAAGGAAAAAAAACTTACATTAAAATGCCCATCAATGCAGCCTTCTCTGTCCATCTGCAGCCTTTTCAGTGTCAGTGCAGCCTTGCCCCAGTGCAGCCTTGTCAGTGCAGCCTTGTCAGTGCAGCTTTGTCAGTGCAGCCTTGTCAGTGCAGCCTTGTCAGTGCAATCTTGTCAGTGCAGCCTTGTCAGTGCAGCCTTACCCCAGTGCAGCCTTGCCCCAGTGCAGTTTTGCCCAAGTCCAGCCATGTCAGTGCAGCTTTGTGCACTCGTCGCCGACATACACAGCCGTGGGTAGATTCAAATATGGCGCCGAGACTGCAGGGATTCGTCAGAGCCGAGATACACATACCCGAGTGTTCTCTGCTTTTTTTGGCGCCGCCGTCATGCCCAGTCCCGCCCCTTGGACCTGTGTTATGTCCATCATAGGGCGGGACTGGGCATGACTGTGAGCGGTGCAGAAAAAAGCCGAGAACACTCGGGTATATGTATCTCGGCTCCGACGTGATTTTAATGATACTTAAAGTGAAACAATAAGAATGAAAAATCCTTTAACTATAGTGCCTGGGGGGTCCCCCTAGTCTGTCTGTAAAGTGGTCTATCTGTACTGTGTATAGGACCAGTTGCAGCAAAACTGACATTTCTAAAATGCCATTTAAATTGATTTTCCTGGCAAGCTTTCTTTATTTTGTAAACAACAGCTTACCACATCATAAAGCCGCTGGCCCCCTTATAGTGGCATGGGAATGTCTGCCTCTCCTTGTTGACCTCCCAGACATGATGGGGGGACTTAACACAAAAATTTATTAGATAATAATGAATTAAATGCACTTTATTTAATGAAATGTAGTGTTTGTTGCACAATAAACTTGTACAATTCAGCACTGGCGCTGACACAAATTGAAAAACAAAATATATATAGGGTGTTTATGTATGCATGTATGTACAGTTGTGCTCAAAAGTTTACATACCCTTGCAGAATTTATGATTTCTTGGCCGTTTTTCAGAGAAAGTTGAATGATAACACAAAAACCTTTCTTTCACTCATGGTTAGTGTTTGGCTGAAGCCATGTATTATTAATCAACTGTGTTTACTCTTTTTAAATCATCATGGCAACAGAAACTACCCAAATTACCCTGATCAAAGGTTTACATACCTCGGTTCTTAATACCGTGTATTGCCCCCTTTAATATCAATGACAGATTGAAGTCTTTTGTGGTATTTGTGGATGAGGTTCTTTATCTTCTCAGATGATAAAGCTGCCCATTCCTCTTGGCAAAAAGCCTCCAGTTCCTGTTAGGGATGAGCTTCGTGTTCGAGTCGAACCCATGTTCAACTCGAACATCGTCTGTTCGCACGTTCACCGAATTGCGAACGATATGGGCCGTTCACGCCAAATTCGTGTGGCACATCACGGCCCATAATTCACTGCGGCATCGCAGTGCATTGCTGGCTGATGATTGGCCCAGCATGCACTATGACCCGCATGCTTGGCCAAAAACAGCGCCGTCTGAACAGAGAGCCGTAATTGGCCAAAGCCAAGGAGGCTTTGGCCAATTATGGCAATTATGGCAATTATGGCTCTGGGGATTTAGTACACGCCCCACACTATATAAGCCCGCCTGCACGGCGACCCTGTGTAGTGTGTGTTCCGGCGTTGAGATAGATAGACAGAGAGACAGTGTCATTTGATCATTTGATTTAAGTTAGATAGATTAGGCAGGACAGTCAGTGAGTTAGCTGCACTTACAGTGTATTGTGTATATATATGCATCCCAGGTGTTGTGTGTGTATATATATATATATATATATATATATATATATATATATATATACACACTGTATTCAGTTTAGCTAGATCTGTTCCCGTTATCTTCCTACTGACAGGCAGGCTTGTCTTGTTACAGTATTTACAGCTACCTGAAGAAAATTGCTGGTGTTCTTTTGATCCTATTAGTACCACAGTCAGGCAGCTAGACTATTTACAGTTAGTGTAGTGCGTCCTCCTCACAATGTTCAGTTAAAGCTACAAGTTAGTTTAGTGTGACCTCTGCACAGTGTTCAGCTAAAACCACAAGTTAGTGTAGTGCATCCTCTGAACAGTGTTCAGCTAAAACTACAAGTTAGTGTAGTGCGACCTCTGCACAGTGTTCAGCTAAAGCTACAAGTTAGTGTAGTGCATCCTCTGAACAGTGTTCAGCTAAAACTACAAGTTAGTGTACTGCGACCTCTGCAGAGTGTTCAGCTAAAGCTACAAGTTAGGGTAGTGCGTCCTCTGAACAGTGTTCAGCTAAAACTACAAGTTAGTTTTTTGCGAGCTCTGCACAGTGTTCAGCTAAAGCTACCTGTAGAAGGTTGGTGGCGTTTTTCTGATCCTATCACTACTGCAGGCAGCTAAATAAGCTACAAGTTATTTTTTTGCGAGCTCTGCACAGTGTTCACCTAAAGCTACCTGTAGAAGGTTGGTGGTGTTTTTTGCTGATCCTATCCATACCGCAGGCAGCTAAATAAGCTACAAGTTAGTTTTTTGCAAGCTCTGCACAGTGTTCAGCTAAAACTACAAGTTAGTGTAGTGCGAGCTCTGCACAGGTTTCAGCTAAAGCTACCTGTAGAAGGTTGGTGGTGTTTTCCTGATTCTATCACTACCGCAGGCAGCTAAAAAAGCTACAAGTTATTTTTTTGCGAGCTCTGCATAGTGTTCACCTAAAGCTACCTGTAGAAGGTTGGTGGTGTTTTCCTGATCCTATCACTACCGCAGGCAGCTAAATAAGCTACAAGTTAGTTTTTTGCAAGCTCTGCACAGTGTTCAGCTAAAGCTACCTGTAGAAGGTTGGTGGTGTTTTCCTGATCCTATCACTACCGCAGGCAGCTAAATAAGCTACAAGTTAGTTTTTTGCGAGCTCTGCACAGTGTTCAGCTAAAGCTACCTGTAGAAGGTTGGTGGTGTTCTCATACTACAGGCAGGCAGTTGATTTTGCTAGCTGCAGTATCAATATATATATATATATATATATATATATATATATATATCCCAGCTTAGTGCAGCTACAGGCCATTAGTATGTCTGGAAGGCCAACAAGTACAGGCAGACAGTCAAAGCCAATAAAAGAGGGCAAGCAGGCTCTGTGTCTAGAGGCAACAGTGCAGGTCGTGGAGACGGTGTATACTCATCAGCACGTGGCCGTGGGACACGCATGGCCTTTTTTTCGGCAGCTGGCCGTGTTGAGCCGCAACATGCCGAAGACTTGGTCAAGTGGATGACCAAGCTGTCCTCATCCTCCTCATCCTTTCTCACCCATGCTCAGGGTACTTTGTCTGGCAAAGCAGCTGCCAACACGGCCTCTTCCCTTGGCTCAATGGCATCAGTGACTCCTTCCCTAGCCCCACCATGTCCTCCTCAGGCGTCCCTCGAACTGTTTGACCACAGTGTTGGGTACATGCTCCAGGAGGATGCCCAGCGTTTAGAAGGCTCTGATGATGATACTGAGCTAGATGAAGGCAGTAACGTGAGCACAGACAGAGGGGGTGCCCAAGAAGGACAGCAATCTGGCAGTCATGCTCCCCCTGCTGCAGCATACTGCCAGGTTTGCTCCAGTGATGAGGAGGGAGGGGATAATGAGGTCACTGACTCAACGTGGGTGCCTGACAGGAGAGAGGAGGAAGAGAAGGAGGCACATCAAAAACGAGGCAGGATGCCCTCCAGGGGCCAGCCTAAGGGCAGCACCCTGACTGCATCACAGCCCAAAGCTCCGTATGTGCAGGGTGCTGCTGTCTCTGTGCATTATTCCAAAAGTTCTTTGGTGTGGGCCTTTTTTGAGACGAGTGCATCAGATCGCACCGCTGCTATTTGCAACATATGTCTCAAGCACATCTCGCGTGGCCAAAACATCTCCCGCTTGGGCACCACATGCTTGACCAGACATATGTTGACTTGCCATGCAGTTAGTTGGCAAGCGTATCTAAAGATCCTCATCAGCTGAGCTCTCCAACCCCACTATACCTTCAGTCCTCTCTGAGACCTGCACTGAGAGGAATGAAGGTGCAGAATTAGGTGTGTCACAGCCAAGTACTTGTGGGCAATCTACTTTCGGTAGACCGACGTCAGATTGTACCAGGCAAATTTCCCTGCCCCAGCTGCTGCACCGCCGAAAGAAGTTTGCTCCCAGTTATCCACATTCCCAGCAGTTGAATGCTAGCTTGGCAAAATTGCTAGCACTTCAACTGCTGCCTTTTCAGTTGGTAGACTCTGTCCCCTTCCGTGAGTTTGTGGAATGTGCGGTTCCTCAGTGGCAGGTACCCAAACACCACTTTTTCTCATAGAAGGCGATTCTGGCTCTCTACCGGCATGTGGAAGGCAATGTCCATGCCTCGCTGGACAGGGCGGTCAGCGGTAAGGTGCATATTACTGCTGACTCATGGTCCAGCAGGCATTGACAGGGAGGTTACCCAAGTTTCACCACGCATTGGGTGACTCTTCTGGCAGCTGGGGAGGATGCAGGACAAGGTGCATTAGTGTTGGAGGTTGTTCTGCCACCACGCCTCCAAAATGCCACTACTACTGCTTGTGAAACACCTCTCTCCTCCACCCCCTCCACTTCTTCTTCCTCCATGGCCTCTTCCTGTGCTTTGTCCTCAGAACCAGCGGTGCTCAGTAGCCGTTCAAGGGGCTACGCATGTATGCAGGCCAAAAGATGCCATGGGGCACAGGAGCCACACTGGGGCAGAGGTTCTGTCAGCTCTGCAGGGGCAGGTTCAGAGGTGGTTGACGCCATGCCAACTTAAGGCAGGAATGGTGGTTTGCAACAATGGCACCAACCTCCTCTGCACCCTCCGACAGGGACAAATGACCCATGTGCCCTGTTTGGCTCACGTCCTTAACTTGGTGGTACAGCGGTTCTTGGGCAGGTACCCGGGCTTACAGGATGTCCTGAGGCAGGCCAGGAAAGTCTGTGTGCATTTCCGCCTGTCATATAATGCCAGTGCTCGGCTGGCAGACCTCCAAAAGGAGTTTAACCAGCCCAAGAACCGCCTAATCTGTGACAAGCCCACCAGGTGGAACTCAACGTTGGCCATGCTGCAGCAGCAGCACACGCAGCAGAGGGCTATCAATGAGTACCTGTGCGACTATGGCACCATGACAGGGTCAGGGGAGCTTGTTTTTTTTCCCCACACCAGTGGGCTATGATCAGGGATGCATGCACTGTCCTGTCACCATTTGAGGAGACCACGAGGATGGTGAGCAGTGACAGTGCATGCATCAGTGACACTGTCCCCCTTGTCCACCTGTTGGAGCATACGCTGCGTGGAATAATGGACAGGGGACTTGAGGTATAACAGAGGCAGGAAGAGGAGGACTTCCTTAGCTCTCAAGGCCCCCTTTATCCAGACAGTGTTCCTGTGTGTCCGCCGATCACACAGGAAGAGGAGGAGGAGGAGGATTGTGTCAGTATGGAGGTGGAGCCTGGCACTCAGCATCAGCAGCAGTCTTTAAGGGATCAGACCCAAGAAACACATGGACTTGTACGTGGCTGGGAGGAGGTGGCTGCGGACCATGTTGTCCTTAGTGGACCCAGAGGACTCCGGACCGAATGCCTCAGCAAACCTACGCTGCATGGCCTCCCTGATCCTACAAAACCAGCGTAAGGATCCTCGTATTCGTGGTATCAAGGAGAAGGACCAATACTGGCTGGCAACCCTCCTTGATCCATGTTACAAGGGTAAGGTTGCGGACCTTATCTTGCCGTCACAGAGGGAGCAGAGGATGAAACATCTTCGGGAGGACTTGCAGAAAGGTCTGTGCAATGCGTTCCCAGAGACTGGGAGGTTACAAACTCCTGTTTCTGGACAACATGTTGCTGAGCCTTCGGTCAGGCCCCTACTTTCAAACATCCAACGTACAAACCACTCCTACTTGCAAACAGAAGGAGACAACAGGAAGTGAGATGAAATCTACCCCTAGGAAGGGAAATTCTCTCCTGTAAGCGTTAATATGGGAAAAACATTTTCTCCTTTCCACTGATGCTTTATCACCAATCCTTGTTTCACAAAAAAACCCAAATTTTCAAAAAACATTTGTCATTGGGACAAATAGTGGGGTGAAATATTCTGAAGAGGAGCACAGACAGCAAAACAAATGTCACAGGGGTGATAACCCTTCCCTATGTTTTGTCAAAAAGCTTAAAATAGATTTTTTGGCTGGAGCTAAACACGTTAAAAATGTACCAGTTCAAAATTAGAAACAGATTCTACTTAACAACAAACCTACCGTCCCTGTCTTGTTTGCACCGCCTGTATACTGCTGTTCAGAGTACAGAGCCTGTATACTGCTGTTTCCTTTTCTAATTTGGGTGCAGGGTTCCCCTTAATATCCATACAAGACCCAAAGGGCCTGGTAATGGACTGGGGGGTACCCATGCCATTTGTTTCACTGATTTTCATCCATATTGCCAGGACCCAACATTACATTAAAGTCGCAAGCAGTTTTAAATTACTTTTTTTGCTTTAAAAATTACATTTTGTGCAGGGACTGTTCTAATCACGGGAAACACGCGCCACTTTAAAGGCATACTATAGACACCCCCCAGGTACGATATTTAAAGGAATATTTCACTTTTTTCTACTTTCTAATTTCTACTTTTTCTACTTTAAGCATCATTAAAATCACTGCTCCCGAAAAAACCTCCCTTTTTAAAAGTTTTTTTTGCATTGATACATGTCCCCTGGGGCAGGACCCGGGTCCCCAAACCCTTTTTAGGACAATACCATGCAAATTAGCCTTTAAAATTAGCATTTTTGATTTCGAACGTTCGAGTCCCATAGACGTCAATGGGGTTCTAACGTTCGTGCAAATTTTCGGTCCGTTCGCAGGTTCTGGTGCGAACCAAACCGGGGGGTGTTCGGCTCATCCCTAGTTCCTGTAAATTCTTTAGCTGTCTTGCATGAGCTGCACGTTTGAGATCTCCCCAGAGTGGCTCAATGATATTGAGGTCAGGAGACTGAGATGGCCACTCCAGAATCTTCACTTTATTCTGCTGTAGCCAATGACAGGTCGACTTGGCCTTGTGTTTTGGATCATTGTCATGTTGGAATGTCTAAGTACGTCCCATGCGCAGTATTGTTTGATAACATACTGCATTCATCTTGCTATCAATTTTATTTTTTTTATTGTTTTTATTAAGTACAGTGGGGACGGAAAGTATTCAGACCACCCTTAAATTTTTCACTCTTTGTTATATTGCAGCCAATTGCTAAAATCATTTAAGTTCATTTTTTTCCTCATTAATGTACACACAGCACCCCATATTGACGGAAAAACACAGAATTGTTGACATTTTTGCAGATTTATTAAAAAAGAAAAACTGAAATATCATATGGTCCTAAGTATTCAGACCCTTTGCTGTGACACTCATATATTTAACTTGGTTCTACACCTTCATTTGAGTCCAGCTGTGTTTGATTATACTGATTGGACTTGATTAGGAAAGCCACACACCTGTCTATATAAGACCTTACAGCTCACAGTGCATGTCAGAGCAAATGAGAATCATGAGGTCAAAGGAACTGCCTGAAGAGCTCAAAGACAGAATTGTGGCAAGGCACAGATCTGGCCAAGGTTACAAAAAAATGTCTGCTGCACTTAAGGTTCCTAAGAGCACAGTGGCCTCCATAATCCTTAAATGGAAAATGTTTGGGACAACCAGAACCCTTCCTAGAGCTGGCCGTCTGGCCAAACTGAGCTATCGGGGGAGAAGAAAGGTAAAGAAGAACCCAAAGATCACTGTGGCTGAGCTCCAGAGATGCAGTTGGGAGATGGGAGAAAGTTGTAGAAAGTCAACCATCACTGCAGCCCTCCACCAGTCGGGGCTTTATGGCAGAGTGGCCCGACAGAAGCCTCTCCTCAGTGCAAGACACATGAAAGCCTACATGGAGTTTACTAAAAAAACACCTGAAGGACTCCAAGATGATGAGAAATAAGATTGTTTGGTCTGATGAGACCAAGATAGAACTTTATGGCCTTAATTCAAAGTGGTATGTGTGGAGAAAACCAGGCACTGCTCATCACCTGTCCAATACAGTCCCAACAGTGAAGCATGGTGGTGGCAGCATCATGCTGTGGGGGTGTTTTTCAGCTGCAGGGACAGGACGACTGGTTGCAATCGAGGGAAAGATGAATGCGACCAAGTACAGGGATATCCTGGTTGAAAACCTTCTCCAGAGTGCTCAGGACCTCAGACTGGGCCGAAGGTTTACCTTCCAACAAGACAATGACCCTAAGCACACAGCTAAAATAACGAAGGAGTGGCTTCACAACAACTCCCTGACTGTTCTTGAATGGCCCAGCCAGAGCTCTGACTTAAACCCAATAGAGCATCTCTGGAGAGACCTAAAATGGCTGTCCACCAAGGTTTACCATCCAACCTGACAGAATTGGAGAGGATCTGCAAGGGGGAATGGCAGAGGATCCCCAAATCCAGGTGTGAAAAACTTGTTGCATCTTTCCCAAAAAGACTAATTTCTGTATTAGATCAAAAGGGTGCTTCTACTAAATACTGAGCAAAGGGTCTGAATACTTAGGACCATGTGATATTTCAGTTTTTCTTTTTTATTAAATCTGCAAAAATGTCAACAATTCTGTGTTTTTCTGTCAATATGGGGTGCTGTGTGTACATTAATGAGGAAAAAAATGAACTTAAATGATTTTACAAAAGGCTGCAATATAACAAATAGTGAAACATTTAAGGGGGTCTGAATACTTTAGGTCCCCACTGTATATGCAAAAATACAAACATGAGATCATTGACAAGAATGCAGGGTTGAGGATGTACAATTAGGAACAACCAATAATCTTGAACATTAAGAACAAGTAGCATGCTTTTTTAGTGTCTGCGAGTTACTCCGCTGCCCACCGCACCCCATATGGGATCAAGCTGCGCGATGGGCAGTCGGGTTCCTCGGCCTAAAACCTTAATCACAAGAAAACAAAAGAGAACAAAAAAAAAAGAAAAAAAAGGATCTAATTAGTAAAAGAACCATGCGAAAGGTAAGGCAATCTATAACCACCTGTGAGATCAACATTGTAAAGGCAGGTCATGGTTGTCCAAGAAAATACATCCTAACCAAAATGATCAGAACAAGGAAATTCTCAAATCTATCACTACAGAAGAGAAAAAGAATAGAGTTTGTAATTCAATAATGACTGTTTGCCAACGTTTGCTTTGGAAAGATAGAAGCAGCAGAAAAAAAAAAAGAGAAAAGAGGAGGGAAGGGAGTTGAAAGTGGTGGCTACACGGATAAGAGATGGGGGCAAGTGCACTTAGGGCTCCAAGATCTGCTGATAGAACTCGAGTCTATAATGAAACCCCAATGAAACGAGCCCAGGGGTCCCAAATGCATTTGAATTTCTCCATGGAGTCGAGTATGATATTGGAAATCCTCTCCTGGGTGATAATCCACAAGATTTTTTGTTTAGTAGCAAGGAAGGAAACAGAAGGAGATTTCCAGGCCTGTGCCAGTGTGATTTTGGCTCCAAGGAAAATAAACTGGATCAGAATCTTTAGATTTAGTAGATTTAGGAATAGAGGGGATCCTATGATTGAGGAGGGCTATTGCTGGGTCTTGGTTGACCGCAATGTCCATGGTCCTCCGAATCAAGTGAAATACTTTGTTCCAATGGCCTCTAATTCAGGGGCATTGTCACCACGTATGTAGAACAATACCTAAGTGGCCACAGCCCCTGAAGCAGAAAGGTGATGGTTGCGGGTAATATTTCGCAAGACCTGTGGGGACCAGGTACCAATGGGACATGATCTTGAGATTGGCTTCTATTAAGGATATATTTAGCATCCCCTTGTAAGCACTTGAGACATGGGAGTGCCACTCCTCTATGTCCCATTTAATGTCAAGGTCACGTTCCCAACTCATGCCAACGGAGAAGGCATGTATGTCGCCTTCTCTGTTGTTTCAGCCAGGGTAAATCAAGGAAATTCCCCCCTTCATATCCGTGGCTGAAGAGCACCATTGTTCAAAAGGGGTGACAGAAAGAGGGCGTGAGTGTTGAGCTAAGATGGAGTGAAGGAAATGTGAATCTCTAATTTTGAAGTGCAGAAACTAAGTATGAGAGGGCCATTAGGGTTGAAAAAGTGTCCTATACAGTAGAGGCCTTTATCTAGCCACCATTGTAAGGCTTTAATATCCATCCCAGGGGGAACTGGGGAGGTTCCTTTTATGAAAAGAGTCACATAACGCTACTGAGTGGGATAGGGTAGGGGAGAGGATTGAGGGCCTACTATTGGAGGGTTGCCAGAGTAATAAGTCTAAAGTAAAGTTTGGGACAGCTTGTCGTTCCATCCCCACCCAATCTGGTTTAGAGATCTTGGAGTAGATAATTGAAAACTGGCTAAATTGGGCCACCTGATAATACCACCAGAGGTTAGATAACCCTAAGCTCCGTTTCTTTCTAGGTCTGAAGAGGATTGTTTTTGCAAGGCGGTGGTTAGTTTTCCCCCAGATAAAGCCGATTATGGCTGATTGGAGATTGTCTAAGTGAAGTTTAGTAACAGGTATGGGAAGGGAGCGAAAAAGGTAGAGGATTCTTGGTAAGAGGGTAATTTTGATTGCATTGACTCTCCCCAACCATGACAACCTATACAGGGACCATTGTTATATTGTTTGTTAGATTTATGTGTAACAGAAACAATCCGCGCCCCCACACAAATGAAAATATCCCAAATAAAAAAACTAGAAACCTCGCATATCAAAAAATGCAGTGAAAAAGGTGCTGCAACCTAAAAAAAACCTGAATAAAAGGTTTATCAAAATGTGCAAAAAGGATTAAGTGTGCTACCTAGAGAAACACTGTGAAAAAACAGACATTATGCCTCGTACACACGAGCGGACTTTCCAGCAGACTTGGTCCGACGGTCTTTCCGCCGGACTTTCCGGCGGACTACCTGAATGGACGGACTTGCCTACACACGACCGGATTTTCCGGCAGGCTAGGTCTGCCCGTCTTTCCGACGGACTTTCGCCGGAGTTACGGCGGACTTTCAGAATGAACGGACTTGCCCACACACGGACAAGTCCGTTCATTTTTAACGTAACTCGGGTATGACGGGACTAGCAAAGGAAGTGAATCTCGCTGCTTTTATCCGCGAGATTGACACCTTGCGAGCCCCATCGCAGGGCATACCAGGCCCTTAAGTCTGGTATGGATTTTAAAGGGAACCCCCTACACCGAAAAAACGGCGTGGGGCCCCCCCTAGAATCCATACCAGACCCCGATCCGAGCACGCAGCCCGGACGGTCAGGAAAGGGGGTAGGGATGAGTGAGCACCCCCCTCCTAAACCGTACCAGGCCGCATGCCCTCAACATGGGGGGTGGGTGCTTTGGGGGAGGGGGCATCCTGCGGGGTCCCCCCCACCACAAAGCACCTTGTCCCCATGTTGATGAAGACAAGGGCCTCTTCCCGACAACCCTGGCTGTTGGTTGTCGGGGTCTGCGGGTGGGGGGCTTATTGAAATCCCGGCCCCCCACCCTATGTGAATGAGAATGGGGTACATGGTACCCCTACCCATTTACCTAGGGAAAAAGTGTCAATAATAAAACACACTACACAGGTTTTTAAAGTAATTTATTAGACAGCTCCGGGGGTTTTTTTCTTGCAGCTTCGGGGGTCTTCTTCCGACTTCTCCCGGCATCCGGTTGGTTCAACCTCTTCAACCGGGAAGCTAGCTGGATGAATTTGCCCCTTAGCACTGCCTTGTGTGCCCCCCATAATGACTTCGGGGAGATCTCCTCCGAATCGTTCAAGCAGAAAAATTCCTTGATATCTTTTTCAATCAGGGTGCAATGTACTGGGTTGGAAAGGAGGGATTCATTGAGGCGCCACTGACGGGGGGCCAACTGGATTCACAGAACCCTTAATCCGAATAGTGACTAGAGAATGGTCCAACCAAGGGATTGTGCAAATCGTGGCCCCAGAGGTCAGGTGGATGTCAGATGAGTGAATGAAAATGTGATCATTTCTGGCATAGGTTTTATGAGGGGCTGAGAAATGGGTGTAATTTTTTGTGGAGGGGTTATGTTCTCTTCATGAGTCTATCAGACCCAGGGAGTGAAGGAGCCAGGCAATATGAAGGCTTTGTTTGGGGGGCCTCCATAGATGGGGGGCCTAGTCTCGATTTGTCCAGGAGGCAATCAAAGGCTATATTTGAATCTCCACCAACTATCACCCGCCCCTCGAGGTATGGGGATAGTGCCGAGAGCATAGAGGAGAAAAAGAATGCTTGTCCTCAGTTGGGTGCATAATACGATATGAATGTAAATAGCTCACCATTAATATGTCCCTTAGGATATATCTCCCTTCTTTATCTTTATTTGTATGTGAGTGCGTGAAAGGGGTTCGTTTAGATATACAGACTGACACCCCCCTTTTCTTGACATCAGAGTTGGGAAGAAAAAAGGTGGGATAATTTTGGTGCAAGAATGATGGAGTATAGCTTTTTGGGAAGTGTGTTTCCTGGAGAAGTATTTCAATGTGCCTAGAGTGATAGTTGTGAAAAGCTTTACGTCGTTTGATTGGGGAGTTTAGGCCTTGTACATTATGGGAAGCTATTTTGAGGTCTGTGGGAGTGGGATTTGAGTCAGCCATGGATATGATGGGGGGAAAGCAAACTCATGTGTAAGGCACGTACCTGTTCCAATCGAGACATAGTTCGATTTGGAGGAATCCAAGAGAGCTTCGATGCCTTGCCGGAGTGTGTGGATGAGCTCTCAGTGTAGCCACCTGAGGGGACACAGGGGAAACAGGTAAAATAGCAATAAGTATGGTAATGAAAAGGGGAAGGAGAAGAGAGGAAATTAGAAAAGAGATAGAGTCCAGAATTTCATTATTGCAGGGCTGGCCAGCCTAGTCCTGCTCCGACACCCCACGGGACCTAGGGGTCGATAAAAGGGCAACTCAAGGAAAGGTTGCATGCCTGGTGTAACCGGAGGAGGTCAATTCCCCAGGGTACAACAGATGGAGTGACATGCGGTCCTGCTCTGGTCACCCGGCCACTAGTGAAGAGGGGGGTGTGTGGGACCCAAAAACTGTTGTGAAAAGAACTATTAAAAAAATTTAACCATAAACATTCCAGAGGACCAGATATAAAACTGTTTTTTAAATTGTAGTTAGCAGAAAAATGCACTGTTACTTAAAGGAGAGGGAATGGAGAGGGAGGGAAGGGAGAGGGGGGTATGGATGGGGGGAGGGGAGGGAAGTGGGGAGGGGGGAAGAGGTGTGGAGATGGAGGTGGGTGGGGTATAGGATATAAGGAGTGATTGATCAGGAGTGAAAACAAAATCATATCATAATCTAAATAAGTACAGGCCCCCCTGCCCAAAAGGTAAGATCACCGAATACACTTAGTCATAAAAAAAAAGAACAAGCGCTTGATCCGGAATGAAAAAAATAGTTACTGGGGAGGAACTAGTCCTTGCGAATCCGTATGATTTCTCCTTATATTGAAATTGCAGGCGGAATGGAAAGGACCATCTATATTTGATCATTTTTTGGGAAAGTATAGCCAGCAGTGGCTTGAGGGATTTCCTCTTCTGTATAGTGGCAGGGGAAATATCTGCGAATATTTGGATTTTAGTCCCTTGTATAGTAAGGTTTTCCAGATGCATGTTTTTTTCATGACCTCTTCCTTAACAGAGTAGTAATGAGGCTTGACTACAATGTCCCTAGGGAGACCATCTTGGCGGGGGGCTTGTAAGGCTCTATGGGCTCTGTCGAGTTCAAGCCTGTGATTTGGTATGTCCAGAATGATGTCTTTAAGAAATGCTTTCACTGTGTCTTGCACATCTGTAACTGACTCTGGGATACCTCTTATACGAAAGTTATACCTCCTGCTCCTATTTTCCAGGTCATCGATTTTGGACAGAGCTGTGTCTAATTGATCTTGTAGCATTTGAATACATGCCGTATTCTGATTAGTGCGTGCAGTAGAAGAGTCCACAGCCAGCTCTATGGCATCCATGCGGGTGCCTAGGCTTTGTAGGTCAGCTTTAATGGATGATGTGATTTGTGAAACATTCTGTGCCAACCCAGAAGCCAGCATTTCAGAAAAACTGTGTAGAAGCTGAGACATGTCAGTTGGGTGGCCATGGGTTATAGGAGAAGCCAGTTGGGAGCCTGCCTGGCTGGGGGGGGAGTCCATCTGAGGGGACTGGATGAGGCCTGCCACTGTCCTGCTTAGCAATAAGGCTGTGGAGGCTGGGGAGATCCCATAGTGGTGGATGCTGTGATCCGGTGTGTGGGAAGCAGTGTAGTCAGGCAGAGGGGCTGGGGGGAATCTGCTATGGATGTCTGCTCCTCAGTGTCTCCACCTGAGGTGGCCACGGCCACCATCTTGGGAGGCTTGTGGGTGGCTAGGCCGAACTGTAGCTGTCGACTAACCTCTCTCCCTAGGTGGTCTCCCGGCATATGGGCTGATGCATGGCTGGTTCCAATGATCGGGGGATGTGCTGGTGTGGGGTCCAATTTGTTGCTCAGGGGTCGGGAAAGGACAGGAGCGGGTCGAAGCTCCTGGCTACAGTGTCTCGCCAGAAGTCCCGCGCATGCGCACTCCTCCTTGCTATCAATGTTAACCAAATTTCCTGTGCCTTTGAAGCTCACACATTCCCAAAAACACATTAGCAATCCAACTCCATGTTTGACAGTAGGAATGGTGTACCTTTCATCATAGGCCTTGTTGACTCCTCTCTAAATGTAGTGTTTATGGTTGTGGCCATAAAGCTCAATTTTGGTCTCATCACTCCAAATGACTTTGTGCCAGAAGGTTTGAGGCTTGTCTCTGTGCTGTTTGGCATATTGTAAGCAGGATACTTTGTGGCATTTGCGTAGTAATGGCTTTCTTCTGGCGACTCGACCATGCAGCCCATCTTTCTTCAAGTGCCTCCTTATTGTGCATCTTGAAACAGCCACACCACATGTTTTCAGAGAGTCCTGTATTTCACCTGAAGTTATATGTGGGTTTTTCTTTGCATCCCAAACAATTTTCCTGGCAGTTGTGGCTGAAATTTTAGTTGGTCTACTTGACCGTGGTTTGGTTTCACAGAACCCATCATTTTCCACTTCTTGATTAGAGTTTGAACACTGCTGATTGGCATTCTCAATTCCTTGGATATCTTTTTATATACCTTTCCTGTTTTATACAGTTCAACTACCTTTTCCCGCAGATCCTTTGACAATTCTTTTGCTTTCCCCATGCCCGTTCCGAAAGCCACCGAGAGCGGCCAAGGACCGCCGAGAGTGGGCGAAAGCCACCGAGAGGGGCCGAAAGCTGCCGAGAATGGCCGAAAGCCACCGGAAGCCATCGAGAGCCGCCAAGATACGCAGGACATCCGGTGCTGTATCTCAGCGGCGCCATTTTTAAACTGAAAGGCTGCAATGACAAGGCAGCAATGACACTGGAGAAAGGCTACACTGACAAGTCTGCAAATGACACTGGGGCAAGGCTACACTGACACTGACAAGGCTGCAATGACACTGACAAGGCTGCAATTGGACACTAATAAGGCTGCATTGATGGCCATTTAAATGTAAGTTTTTTTCCTTAAACTTCCCTCCTAAAAGTTTTTTCCTTAAGATTCCCTCCTAAACTTGGGGTGTGTGTTATACGCCGATAAATACGGTAATTATCATTTTATCCATTTTTATTGCTTTTATTAATCGTGGACCCAGGACAAATACCAGTACAGTATCCCCCACTTATACGCTTATATATTATCTACTTTTGTGAGTAGCCATTTGGCTGTTTTGTCTTGTCCAATTAAACAGAAGTTTTTTAATACTGCACTGAGTCTGGCGCACCTTGTCCTTTTCTATTTCTGTTTTATAGAGCTGTGCATATGTATAGAAGGTAGGGCCCGAAAGTGACTCAAGCCCAGGGGCCCCCACCACCCTAAGTCCTGCCCTGTCTACCAGCTTTGCACATCCAGAGAGTGAAATATTTGCCCATTCTTCTTTGCAAAATAGCTCAAGCTGTCAGATTGAATGGAGAGCGTCTGTGAACAGCAGTTTTCAAGTCTTGCCACAGATTCTGAATTGGATTTAGGTCTGGACTTTAACTTGGCCATTCTAACACATAATTATGCTTTGATCTAAAACATTTCATTGTAGCTCTGGCTGTATGTTTAGGGTCTATGTCCTGTTGGAAGCTCCGCCCCAGTCTCAAGTCTTTTGCAGACTCTAACAGGTATTTCTTCTAATGCTGTGTACACACGAGCGGACTTTCCGGCATACTTGGTCTGGCGGACCGGAGTCCGCCGCACAATCCGATCATGTGTAGGCTCCGGCGGATTTTTTTTCCCCAAAAGTCCGCCGTACCTGGATTTGAAGCATGTTTCAAATCTTAGTCCGCCAGACTCAGTTCCTGATGGAAAGCCCGTTCGTCTCGTTCGTCTGTATGCTGGTCCGATGGACCAGATACGACGCAAGGGCAGGGTATTGCATCTCGTGCTCGCTGCAATAGGAAAAACACATTTTCCTATTACGGCGAGCGCGGGGCATACCAGGCCCTTAAGTCTGGTACGGATTTTAAAGGGAACCCCCTACACCGAAAAAATGGCGTGGGGTCCCCCCTAAAATCCATACCAGACCCCGATCCGAGCACGCAGCCTGGCCGGTCAGGAAAGGGGGTGGGGACGAGCAAGCACCCCCCCCTCCTGAACTGTACCAGGCCGCATGCCCTCAACATGTGGGGGTGCGTGCTTTGGGGAGGGGGCGCCCTGCGGGCCCCCCACCACAAAGGACCTTGTCCCTTATGTTGATGAGGACAAGGGCCTCTTACCGACAACCCTGGCCATTGGTTGTCGGGGTCTGCGGGCGGGAGGCTTATCGGAATCCGGGAGCCCCCTTTAATAAGAGGGCCCCCAGATCCCGGCCCCCCCACCCTATGTTGATGAGTATGGGATACATGGTACCCCTACCCATTTACCTAGGGAAAAAGTGTCAATAATAAAACACACTTCACAGGTTTTTAAAGTAATTTATTAGACAGCTCCGGGGGGTCTTCTTCCGACTTCGAGGGTCCCTCCGGTTCCTCTTCTCCCGACGTCCGGTTGGTTCTTCTCCGCTCTCTCTGGCCTCTTCTCCCGGTGTTCCAGTTCTTCTGCCGGCTCCTCCGCTATCTTCATGCTGCTCTTTTGCCAGCGGAGGCCCGGACTTCTGGGCTTCTTGGCTTCTGGGCTTCTTCTCTTCTTTCGATGTTGACACGACGCTCTCTCAGGCTGGAATGCTCTCTGAGCGCTCCGATGTGACTTATATAGGCGGAGACCCTGCCCCCTTATGCCGCCACAGTCCCTGGGCATGCTGGGACTGTGACGTTTTAGGGGGCTTGGTCAACATCACCCGGGAGGGGGCCCCGCAGGGCACCCCTCCCCCAAAACACCCACCCCACCATGTTGAGGGTATGCGGCCTGGTACGGTTCAGGAGGGGGGGCGCTCACTCGTCCCCACCCCCTTACTGACCGGCCGGGCTACGTGCTCAGATAAGGGTATTGGTATGGATTTGGGGGGACCCCCACGCCAATTTTTTGGCATAGGGGGTTCCCCTTACAATCTGTACCAGGCCTAAGGGCCTGGTATGCCCCGCGACGGGGCTCACAAGGTGTCAATCTCACTGATAAAAGCGGCGAGATTCACTTCCTTTTCTAGTCCCGTCGTACCTGAGTCACGTTCAAAATGAACGGACTTGTCCGTGTGTGGGCAAGCCTGTTCATTCTGAAAGTCCGCCGTAACGCCGGCGAAAGTCCGTCGGACCTAGCCTGCTAGAAAGTCTGGTCGTGTGTAGGCAAGTCCGTCTGTTCAGGTAGTCCGGCGGAAAGACCATCGGACCAAGTCTGCTGGAAAGTCCGCTCGTGTGTACGAGGCATTAGATTGCCCTGTATCTGGCTCCATCCACCTTCCTATCAATTCTGACCAGCTTCCCTGTCCCTGCTGAAGAAAAGCATCCCCACAACATGATGCTGCCACCAGCATTTTTACGGTGGGGATAGTGTGTTCAGGGTGATGTGCAGTGTTAGTTTTCCGCCACACATATTATTTTGTTTTTAGGCCAAAAAGTTAAATTTTAGTCTCATCTGACCAGAGCACCTTCTTTCACATGTGTCTTGTGTCCCCCACATGGCATCTTGCAAGCTGCAAATGGGACTTCTTATGGCTTTGTTTCAACAGTGGCTTTTTTCTTGTCACTCTTCCATAAAGGCCAGATTTGTGGAGTGCACGACTAATAGTTGAACTGTGGACAGATTCTCCCTCCTGAGCTGGAGATCTCTGCAGCTCCTCCAGAGTTACCATGGGCCGCTTGGCTGCTCTGATGAATGCTCTCCTTGCCCGGCCTGTCAGTTTAGGTGGACGTCCATGTCTTGGTAGGTTTGCAGTTGTGTCATACTCTTTCCATTTTCGGATGATGGATTGAACAGTGCTCCATGAGATGTTCAAAGCTTGGTATATTTTATTATAACCTAACCCTGCTTTAAACTTCCTTGGCCTTCATGATGCTGTTTGTTCATTAAGGTTCTCTAACAAACCTCTGAGGGCTTCCAGAACAGCTGTATTTATACTAAGATTAAATTACACACAGGTGGACTCTATTTACTAATTAGGTGACTTCTGAAGGCAATTGGTTCCACTAGATTTTAGTTAGGGGTATCAGAGTAAAGGGGGATGAATACAAATGCACGCCATACTTTTCTCATATTTATTTGTAGAAAATGTTGAAAACCATTTATCATTTTCTTTCCACTTCACAATTATGTTCCACTTTGTGTTGGTCTATCACATAAAATCCCAATAAAATACATTTACGTTTTCGGTTGTAACATGACAAAATATGGAACGTTTCAAGGGGTATGAATACTTTTTCATGGCACTGTGTGTGTGTGTGTGTGTGTGTATACCAGTATCGCAGTAAGATAAACTGTAGCTGACAATGTAAAAAAAAGGGGCAGGGGAACAAAAAAATAAATAAATGTAATGCTGTTAAACACTGACACTGCACTACTCACACTACAGTGACACTACACTAACACTACACTGACACTTTACACCGAGTCACAATAACACTAACTAGCTATCACTGAGCCCTGATTGTGCAAAGTCATCATGACTTTTCCAATCAGGGCTTTGACAGTGCTCTGTGCCCTGATTGGGCAAAGCCTTGCACCTAACTAGGGATGGACTATCTGTTCGAGTCGAACAGCGAACATGTTGGGGTGTTTGCGACAAATTCGAAAAGCCCTGGAACACCCTTTAAAAGTCTATGGGAGAAATCTAAAGTGCTCATTTTAAAGGTTAATATGCAAGTTATTGTCATACAAAGTGTTTGCGGACCCGGGTCCTGCCCCAGGGGACATGTATCAATGCAAAAAAAGTGGCTGTTTTTTTCGGGAGCAGTGATTTTAATAATGCTTAAAGTGAAACAATAAAAGTGAAACATTACTTTAAATTTTGTACTTGGGGGGTGTCTATTGTATGCCTGTAAATTAGCGCAAACCCGTGTTTATAACAGTCCAAGAGAAAAATTACATTTTTAAAGGAAAAAAAAGGTCATTTAAAAGTACTAGCGCTAGTGCCGACTACTAATGAATTGTCGGTCCCGACAATACACATAAAAGTCATTGAAAGTCATTCAAAAATAAAAATGCGTGGGGTCCCCCAAAATTCCACACCGGACCCTTATCTGAGCACGCAACCTGGCAGGCCACAGAAAAAGGGGGGGGGGCGAGAGAGTGCCCCACCCCTCCTGAACCATACCAGGCCACATACCCTCAACATGGGGAGGATGATTAATGGGGACAAGGGCCTCATCCCCACAACCCTTGCCCGGTGGTTGTGGGGGTCTGCGGGCTAGGGGCTTATCGGAATCTGGAAGCCCCCTTTAATAAAGGGGACACCCAGATCCCGGCCCCCCCATGTGAATTGCTAAGGGGTACATTGTACCCCTACCATTTCACAAAAAGAAAGTGTCAAAATGTTAAAAAACCACAGGAGATGGCTTGGGACAAGTCCTTTATTAAAAATAAAAAAATAGAAAAGAGATTCCAGCGATGTAATCCAATAAATCCATGCTCCTACTCCAGCGATGTAGTCCAATTCTCGATCTCCAGCGATGGATGATCTCCAGCGACTCCAACGAGGATTACGCACAGGATCCTGTCTCCACTGGAGGCACCCAGCCAATGACGCAGTTCTAGCTTGGCAGCTCTTATGTAGCTGAGGGTGGGGCCACCCGTCACGTGACCCCGTCCCCCTCTGACAAGGGGAAACGCTGGGGTTTCCCAGTGACCTGTACGGGTGACCCTGTCCCCCTCTGATGCAACACAGGATTCCCATTGGATCAGAGGGGGCGGGGTCACCCGTATACATCACTGGGAAACCCCGGCATTTCCCCTTGTCAGAGGGGGACGGGGTCACATGACGGGTGGCCCCGTCCTCAGTTACATAAGAGCTGTCAAGCTCAAGCTAGTGCTGTGTAATTGGCTGGGTGCCTCCGGTGGAGGCAGGATCCTGTGCGTGTTCCTCGCTGGAGTCGCTGGAGATCATCCATCGCTGGAGATTGAGAATTGGATTTCATCGCTGAAGTAGAAGCATGGATTTATTGGATTACATTGCTGGAATCTCTTTTTTATTTTTTATTTTTTTATTTTTAATAAAGGACTTGTCCCAAGCCGTCTCCTGTGGTTTTTAACATTTTGACACTTTCTTTTTGTGAAATGGTAGGGGTACAATGTACCCCTTACCAATTCACATAGGGGGGGCCAGGACCTGGGTGTCCCCTTTGTTAAAGGAGGCTTCCAGATTACAATAAGCCCCCCACCCACAGACCCCCACAACCACCGAGCAAGGGTTGTGGGGATGAGGCCCTTGTCCCTATCAACATGGGGACATACTCCCCATGTTGAGGGCATGTGGCCTGGTATGGTTCAGGAGGGGGGGTGCTCTCTCATCCCCCCTCTTTTCCTGCAGTCTGCCAGGTTGCGTGCTCGGATAAGGGTCTGGTGTGGATTTTTGGGGGAACCCCACGCCATTTTTTAAAAAAATTTGGCACAGAGTTCCCCTTAAAATCCATACCAGACTTGGAGGGCCTGGTAATGGAATTTTGGGGGACCCCCACGCATTTTTTTTTTAATGACTTTTATGTGTATTGTCGGGACCAACAATTCATTAATAGCCGGCACTAGCGCTAGTACTTTTAAATGACTTTTTTCCTTTAGAAATGTCATTATGCTCTCGGACTGTTAAAAACACGGGAAAAATGCGCTACTTTACAGGCATACTATAGATACCCCCCCAGGTACGAAATTGAAAGGAATATTTCACTTTTATTGTTTCACTTTAAACATTATTAAAATCACTGCTCCTGAAAAAATGGCCATTTTAAAAACTTTTTTTTGCATTGATGCATGTCCCCTGGGGCAGGACCCGGGTCCCCAAACACTTTTTATGACAATAACTTGCATATTAGCCTTTAAAATTATCACTTTTGATTTTTCATGTTCCATAGACTGTTTTTCATGTCCCATAGGCTTTAACGGTGTTCATGTGTTCTAACAATTTTTTTGCCTGTTCGCATGTTCTGGATACGAACCGAACAGGGGGGTGTTTGGCCCATCCCTACACCTAACCAGGGGTCAGGTGCAGCGATTCAGCCAATCGGGCCCTAGAATGCACTGTGCATTGAGGGCCCGTATATTAGGGTGCTTGGCGAGCATGCGAATGGGCGCTTTTTGGTCGGTCCAAACAACTTGCCCATCTCTACTGTTAAAGAAGGCAAAAGGAGGATGCATGCTATTTCAAGGGTAAAGGCTAGTGGCACAGGGAAGGGATGATTTGTTGTATTTAAAGGGTAAAGAGGATGCATGTCATGTAAAAGAATAGGAGGATGCATGTCATATAAATGGACAGGAAAATGCAGAGTATTTAAAGGGCTGGTGGAGCAGGGAAAGGGTTCTTTATCGTATTTAAAGGGCAGGGAGGATGCATGACATATATAGAGTAAAGGCTGGTGGAGCTGGGTACACAGGATGCATGTCATGTACTGTACAGGGAAATGAGGGTGCATGCGATGCAAATGGTAAGGAAGATAGATGCAATTTAATGTGTAAGATCTGATGGTGCAGGGTGAGGAGGCTATGCCATATAAAGGGCTGGAGGAACCGAATAAGGAGGACCCATGTCATGCATAGGAAAAGGAAGATACATTGCATTTAAAGGGTAAAGGCCTGTTGGAGCATGGTACGACGGATATGCAGTGTAAAGTGTGAGGGAGGAGCATAGCTGTCATGTGAAAGGCTGAAGGAGCAGGGTAAGGAGGATAAGCGCCCTTTCATTGCCAATATGACAGATGAGGAATCAGGAATAAGGGGTCCCCAGTATAGATGGAATCAGGAATCCCCACAGCAGCCTCCCTTTGTTCCCAGGTGGATCATACAGAGGGAACAAGGTGTGATCTGATGTTGTATCACAATCTCCAGCATTGTATCACCTTCCTCCACCTTCCCACATTCCTTTTACCTCCAGAGCCAGTGCTCCAGCAGCCAGGAAAAGCAGCATTATATGGGGCAGCATGGCTGCATCTGAGGCCAGGGTTGGATCATGGGAACCTGGTGTGGGCGCTGTTAGGACTCCTTTGCCTGTCTACTGGGCTTACCTCCTCCAGGCAGCTGCAGAATTGGGACACAAGCTGCAGTACACTATCAACAGAACTGCTGTGCCAGCTGATCCTGCCCACCCATGTCTGCCAGCACCAACCAGTGGACTGACCACAGCACTGCGGCTGCATTGATACAATAGTGTGGTGGGGAGAAGTGTGTGGCTGAGGTGTCACTGTGTTGCCAACCAAACCTTTCTTCTCATCATCATCATCATCAATCACCAGGCCAGTGTTTTTCAACCTTCTTTCAGTCCTCTCGCACGTCACATTATTTAATGAGCTGCTCCATACCTGTGAAACGTGCTCCTGTCTCACCTGTACATTCAGATTTGAGCGATTCTCTCTTAACTGCTGTGATAGAGGAGGGAGAGAGCTCAGCCCGCACCTCCTCCTGGTTTTCTCCTACTCTCTGCACTATTGCCATTGAGACAGAAATCTGTGTGGCCCGCCTGACATGTCCTTAGCAACCAATGACATCGGTTGGTAGGACACGGAGGGGCAGCCAGCACAGAATTCTGTTCTGCCGGCAGCAGTACAGAGAAGAGTAGAGAGCCAGGAAGAGGTGTGGGTTTATACTCTTGGTCCTCTCAGAGGTTAACATTGGATAGCTCAAATTGAGCTGTTGCCGTTGCACCATGGTTGAAAAACACTGCACCGGGTGGCGCATGCGGAATGCAGGACTGGTCAGGGTAGATCTTTCCCCATTGGCCCATTGCTTACTGTGGCTTGTTCTTTTAGGATGGCTGGGCCTATATTAAGTTAGGGGCCTGCAGCTCCAACAGTCCCTACATTACCTGGCCCTCTGTGGGATCCTCTAAAGGCTGGAAATTGCTGTAGGAGACATTGCTTCTCCAGAGATCTACACTAGCTTTTGGATCCCATGCTAAGTGGCTGCCCTGAACACAAGAGGTTGGTCACTTCCCACAGACACCATTTTTTTCCCCCACCCCTCTCGCTAGCCATCTTTCTTGTTCTTTCTCTTATTCTTTCTCTCCCTTTTTCCTGTTTCTCCCCCTCTTTTCCTCTCCCTTCCATGTATTCTCAATTTTTATTCCTTCTCTTACTCCTTGGTGTGGGGGGGGGGGTGGATGTGTGACAGTGCTGGCGGGGAGTTGGGATCAGTGGCAGTGCTGGGGGGGAGTTCTGATTAGCCAGCCTAGGTGCTCTTGATCAAGGTCATCTAGTGATCTGAGAACTGTAGTGGGGACTTTTAATGGCAACTATAATCACAGGCAGTGTTACTCACTGTGTCTCTGGCTTCACTGTGTCTCCAACTTTGCGGTGTCTCCAAGCAGTGCCACCTATGCTGGAGAATCGGAAGATAGGGTCTCCTCCAGCCCCTCCCACTTCACATTCCTCACCAGTCACCTGAACTTTAGTCTCTGCCCCCCTGCCATGCAGTGAACTGAATGGGCAGCCGTGGGCTCCAGAAACAGCCCAGCTTCACGACCACAGGCTTCAGGGACAGCCCTGCTGGGCGGCCGCAAGAAGGCTGGGAGAGCGGTGCAAGCTTCAGAAACAGCCCAGGATTCGGTGACCCCTGGCAAATCGTCATTCGACCCCTGAGGGGGTCCTGACCCCCAGGTTGAGAACCACTGTTCTAGAGGAATCCAACAGGTTTGGTATATGCATAGTCAAGCTGGCGCACTGTAACTATGCAAACATATCCATACCTAGAATTCTTTTTAAAGATGGTGCTGGACACATGGCTGAGAGTGTGTGAGAGAGATGCATACAATTTTTTCATTTAATACGTTTTTATTTAAAAGCAAGATACAGGTTACAGAGAAATAAACCAGTAGTATGAGTCCTCTGGTGGCATGCTATACAAACACAAGATGACACCAAGCATATTGAACATTGAACATAGTATTAGTCATAGACAAGGCATCAATAGAGGCTTAGGGCCTTACAGTAACCATAACCCTTTATGACTCGGCAACCTATTAAAAGATATAAATATAAGTAGGAGGTAGAAAGAAAGAAAAGGAAAAAGAGAGGGTAGGAAGGGGGTGTGTGGGGGGGTGTCCTGCTTCAGCCTCATCACAAACACATAATGAGTAGGGATGAGCTTCGTTCGACCGTCCGTCGAATTGCGAACGTTATGGGCCGTTCGCGCCAAATTCGTGTGGCGCGTCACGGCCCATAATTCACTGCGGCATCGCAGTGCATTGCTGGCTGATGATTGGCCAAGCATGCACTATGACCCGCATGCTTGGCCAATCACAGCGCCGTCAGTAGAGAGAGCTGTAATTGGCCAAAGCCAGGGTGGCTTTGGCCAATTATGGCTCAGGGGATTTAGTACACGCCCCACACTATATAAGGCCGCCTGCACGGCGGCCCTGTGTAGTGTGTTCCGGTGTGCTGATAGAGAGAGAGACAGACAGTGTCATTTGATTTGAGTTAGCTAGATTAGGCTAGATCTGTTCCTGCTATTTACATTTAGTGCAGTGCGTCCTGCTCACAGTGTTCAGCTAGATCCGTTCCTGCTATTTACATTTAGTGCAGTCAGTGCGTCCTGCTCACAGTGTTCAGCTAGATCCGTTCCTGCTATTTACATTTAGTGCAGTGCGTCCTGCTCACAGTGTTCAGCTAGATCTGTTCCTGCTATTTACATTTAGTGCAGTGCGTCCTGCTCACAGTGTTCAGCTAGATCTGTTCCTGCTATTTACATTTAGTGCAGTGCGTCCTGCTCACAGTGTTCAGCTAGATCTGTTCCTGCTATTTACATTTAGTGCAGTGCGTCCTGCTCACAGTGTTCAGCTAGATCCGTTCCTGCTATTTACATTTAGTGCAGTCAGTGCGTCCTGCTCACAGTGTTCAGCTAGATCCGTTCCTGCTATTTACATTTAGTGCAGTGCGTCCTGCTCACAGTGTTCAGCTAGATCTGTTCCTGCTATTTACATTTAGTGCAGTGCGTCCTGCTCACAGTGTTCAGCTAGATCCGTTCCTGCTATTTACATTTAGTGCAGTCAGTGCGTCCTGCTCACAGTGTTCAGCTAGATCTGTTCCTGCTATTTACATTTAGTGCAGTGCGTCCTGCTCACAGTGTTCAGCTAGATCCGTTCCTGCTATTTACATTTAGTGCAGTCAGTGCGTCCTGCTCACAGTGTTCAGCTAGATCCGTTCCTGCTATTTACATTTAGTGCAGTGCGTCCTGCTCACAGTGTTCAGCTAGATCTGTTCCTGCTATTTACATTTAGTGCAGTGTGTCCTGCTCACAGTGTTCAGCTAGATCTGTTCCTGCTATTTACATTTAGTGCAGTGCGTCCTGCTCACAGTGTTCAGCTAGATCTGTTCCTGCTATTTACATTTAGTGCAGTGCGTCCTGCTCACAGTGTTCAGCTAGATCCGTTCCTGCTATTTACATTTAGTGCAGTCAGTGCGTCCTGCTCACAGTGTTCAGCTAGATCCGTTCCTGCTATTTACATTTAGTGCAGTCAGTGCGTCCTGCTCACAGTGTTCAGCTAGATCTGTTCCTGCTATTTACATTTAGTGCAGTCAGTGCATCCTGCTCACAGTGTTCAGCTAGATCCGTTCCTGCTATTTACATTTAGTGCAGTGCATCCTGCTCACAGTGTTCAGCTAGATCTGTTCCTGCTATTTACATTTAGTGCAGTGCGTCCTGCTAACAGTGTTCAGCTAGATCTGTTCCTGCTATTTACATTTAGTGCAGTGCGTCCTGCTCACAGTGTTCAGCTAGATCTGTTCCTGCTATTTACATTTAGTGCAGTGCGTCCTGCTCACAGTGTTCAGCTAGATCCGTTCCTGCTATTTACATTTAGTGCAGTGCGTCCTGCTCACAGTGGTCAGCTAGATCCGTTCCTGCTATTTACATTTAGTGCAGTCAGTGCGTCCTGCTCACAGTGTTCAGCTAGATCCGTTCCTGCTATTTACATTTAGTGCAGTCAGTGCGTCCTGCTCACAGTGTTCAGCTAGATCCGTTCCTGCTATTTAAATTTAGTGCAGTCAGTGCGTCAGTGCATCCTGCTCACAGTGTTCAGCTAGATCCGTTCCTGCTATTTAGATTTAGTGCAGTGCGTCCTGCTCACAGTGTTCAGCTAGATCCGTTCCTGCTATTTACATTTAGTGCAGTCAGTGCGTCCTGCTCACAGTGTTCAGCTAGATCCGTTCCTGCTATTTACATTTAGTGCAGTGCGTCCTGCTCACAGTGTTCAGCTAGATCCGTTCCTGCTATTTACATTTAGTGCAGTGCGTCCTGCTCACAGTGTTCAGCTAGATCCGTTCCTGTTATCTTCCTACTGACAGGCAGGCTTGTCTGGTTACAGTATATAAAGCTACCTGAAGAAAATTACAGGTGTTCTATCCCAGCTTAGTGCAGCTTCAGGCCATTAGTATGTCTGGAAGGCCAAGAAGGAGAGGCAGACAGTCACAAGCCAATAAGAGAGGGCAAGCAGGGTCTGTGTCTAGTGCTGGTCGTGGAGACGGTGCATCCTCATCAGCCCGTGGCCATGGGACACGCTTGGCCTTTTTTTCGGCAGCTGGCCGTGTTGAGCCGCAACATGCAGAAAACTTGGTCAAGTGGATGACCAAGCCGTCCTCATCCTCCTCATCCTCTCTCACCCATGCCCAGGGTGCTTTGTCTGGCAAAGCAGCGGCCTCTTCCCTCAGCTCAATGTCATCAGTGACTCCTTCCCTAGCTCCACCATGTCCTCCTGAGGATTCCCTCGAACTGTTTGACCACAGTGCTGGGTACATGCTCCAGGAGGATGCCCAGCGTTTGGAAGGCTCTGATGATGATACTGAGCTCGATGAAGGCAGTAACATGAGCACGGACAGAGGGGGTGCCCAAGAAGGACAGCAATCTGGCAGTCATGCTCCCCCTGCTGCAGCATACTGCCAGGTTTGCTCCAGTGATGAGGAGGGAGGGGATGATGAGGTCACTGACTCAACGTGGGTGCCTGATAGGAGAGAGGAGGAGGAGGAGGAGGCGGCACATCACCAACGAGGCAGGATGCCCTCCAGGGGCCAGCCTAAGGGCAGCACATTGACTGCATCACACCCCAAAGCTCCACATGTGCAGGGCGCTGCAGTCTCTGCGCGTTATTCAAAAAGTTCTTTGGTGTGGGCCTTTTTTGAGACGAGTGCATCAGATCGCACCGCTGCTATTTGCAACATATGTCTCAAGCGTATCTCGCGTGGCCAAAACATCTCCCGCTTGGGTACCACATGCTTGACCAGACATATGTTGACCTGCCATGCAGTTCGTTGGCAAGCATATCTAAAAGACCCACACCAAAGAACAAAGAGGATCTCTCCTTGCTCCTCATCAGCTGAGATTTCCAACCCCACTAGACCTTCAGTCCTCTCTGAGACCTGCAGTGAGAGGAATGAAGGTGTAGAATTAGGTGTGTCACAGCCAAGTACTTGTGGGCAATCTGCTTTTGGTACACCGATGTCAGATTGTACCAGGCAAATTTCCCTGCCCCAGCTGCTGCACCGCCGAAAGAAGTTCGCTCCCAGCCATCCACATGCCCAGCGGTTGAATGCTAGCTTGGCAAAATTGCTAGCACTTCAACTGCTGCCTTTTCAGTTGGTAGACTCTGCCCCCTTCCGTGAGTTTGTGGAATGTGCGGTTCCTCAGTGGCAGGTACCCAAACGCCACTTTTTCTCACGGAAGGCGATTCCGGCTCTCTACCGGCATGTGGAAGGCAATGTCCATGCCTCGCTGGACAGGGCGGTCAGCGGTAAGGTGCATATTACCGCTGACTCATGGTCCAGCAGGCATGGACAGGGACGTTACTTAAGTTTCACGGCGCATTGGGTGACTCTGCTGGCAGCTGGGAAGGATGCAGGACAAGGTGCAGTAGTGTTGGAGGTTGTTCCGCCACCACGCCTCCAAAATGCTGATTGTGACACACCTCTCTCCTCCACCCCCTCCTCTTCTTCTTCCTCCATGGCCTCTTCCTCGGAACCAGCGGTGCTCCGTAGGCGTTCAAGGGGCTACGCAAGTACGCAGGCCAAAAGATGCCATGCGGTGCTTGAGCTGGTGTGCTTGGGGGACAGGAGCCACACTGGGGCAGAGGTTCTGTCAGCTCTGCAGGGGCAGGTTCAGAGGTGGTTGACGCCACGCCAACTTAAGGCAGGAATGGTGGTTTGCGACAATGGCACCAACCTCCTCTCTGCCCTCCGACAGGGACAACTGACCCATGTGCCCTGTTTGGCTCACGTCCTTAACTTGGTGGTGCAGCGGTTCTTGGGCAGGTACCCGGGCTTACAGGATGTCCTGAGGCAGGCCAGGAAAGTCTGTGTGCATTTCCACCAGTCATATAATGCCAGTGCTCGGCTGACGGACCTCCAAAAGGAGTTTAACCTGCCCAAGAACCGCCTAATCTGTGACATGCCCACCAGGTGGAACTCGACATTGGCCATGCTGCAGCGGCTGCACACGCAGCAGAGGGCCATCAATGAGTACCTGTGCGACTATGGCACCAGGACAGGGTCAGGGGACCTTGGTTTTTTTTCCCCACGCCAGTGGGCCATGATCAGGGATGCATGCACTGTCCTGTCACCATTCGAGGAGGCCACGAGGATGGTGAGCACTGACAGTGCATGCATCAGTGACACTGTCCCCCTTGTCCACCTGTTGGAGCACACGCTGCGTGGAATAATGGACAGGGCACTTGAGGCAGAACAGAGGCAGGAAGAGGAGGACTTCCTTAGCTCTCAAGGCCCCCTTTATCCAGACAGTGTTCCTGCGTGCCCGCCAATCACACAGGAAGAGGACGAGGAGGAGGAGGAGGAGGAGGAGGAAGATTGTGTCAGTATGGAGGTGGAGCCTGGCACTCAGCATCAGCAGTCTTTAAGGGATCAGTCCCAAGGAACACATGGACTTGTACGTGGCTGGGAGGAGGTGGCTGCGGACGTTGTTGTCCTTAGTGACCCAGAGGACTCCGGACCGAATGCCTCAGCAAACCTACGCTGCATGGCCTCCCTGATCCTGCAAAGCCTGCGTAAGGATCCTCGTATTCGTGGTATCAAGGAGAAGGACCAATACTGGCTGGCAACCCTCCTTGATCCACGTTACAAGGGTAAGGTTGCGGACCTTATCTTGCCATCACAGAGGGAGCAGAGGATGAAACATCTTCGGGAGGCCTTGCAGAAAGGTCTGTGCAACGCGTTCCCAGAGACTGGGAGGTTACAAACTCCTGTTTCTGGACAACGTGTTGCTGAGGCTTCGGTCAGTCAAAGAAGGAGCGGTGGAGAAGGTGGCCGTCTGACCGATGCGTTCAGACAATTTTTTGCTCCGCAGCCCCAAGGTATGATCGGTTCCAGCAACCATCGCCAGCGTCTGTTTTACATGGTGCAGGAATACCTAGGGGCAAGATCAGACTTGGACACCTTTCCCACCGAAAATCCTCTGGGTTATTGGGTCTTGAGGATGGATCACTGGCCAGAGCTTGCACAGTATGCAATTGAGCTACTGGCCTGTCCTGCATCCAGCGTTCTTTCGGAACGCACATTCAGTGCTGCTGGAGGCGTGGTAACCGATCACAGGGTGCGTCTGTCCACTGACTCGGTCGATCGGCTGACCTTCATAAAAATGAATCAGTCTTGGATCACCACCAGCTACCAAGCACCTGATGCTGATGTAACTGAATAATTTTTTTCAGATCCCTTCAAAGACTGCCTATGCTGATGCTGAGTGACTATCCCTGAGTAATTATCCTCTTCCTCCTCAATCATCACGCTGATAGCTTGTAAGAACATTTTTGGTTCTGGGCGCCACCACCAGTGCCTAAGGCACAATTTTTCAGCCCCTGTTTAACAGGGGCGTGTAATTACAATTTTTGATGTAATACTTTGCAGCAGGGCTCGTTCCTGCATTCCAACTAGAGTGTCTGTGAGGGGTTGCAGTGTTGTGGCACCAGCACCAGTGCCTAAGGCCCAATTTTTCTGCCCCTGTCTAACAGGGGCGTGTAATTACAATTTTTGATGCAATACTTTGCAGCAGGGCTCGTTCCTGCGTTCCAACTAGAGTGTCTGTGAGGGGTTGCAGTGTTGTGGCACCAGCACCAGTGCCTAAGGCCTAATTTTTCAGCTCCTGTTCAACAGGGGCATGTAATTACAATTCTTGATCTAATATTTCACAGCAGGGCCCTGTGAGGGCTTACAGTGTTTTGGCCACAGCAACACCTAAGGCCCAAATTTCTGCTGAGTATATAGGGCAGGACCCTACTTTCAAACATCTAACTTACAAACGACTCCTACTTGCAAACGGAAGGAGACAACAGGAAGTGAGATGAAATCTACCCCTAGGAAGGGAAATTCTCTCATGTAAGAGTTAATATGGGAAAACAATTTCTCCTTTCCACTGATGCTTTCCAATCCTTGTTCCACAAAAAAACCCAAATTTTCAAAAAACATTTTTCATTGGGACAAAAAAGTGAGGTGAAATCTTCTGAAGAGGAGGAAAGACGCAAAACAAATGTCACAGGGGTGATAACCCTTCCCTATGTTTTCCAAAAAGCTTAGAAAAGATTTTTTGGCTGGAGCTAAACACGTTAAAAATGTTCAAAATTACAAACAGATTCTACTTAACAACAAACCTACAGTCCCTGTCTTGTTTGCACCGCCTGTATACTGCTGTTCAGAGTATATAGGGACCTTTCCTTATTTTAATTTGGGTGCGGGGTTCCCCTTAATATCCATACAAGACCCAAAGGGCCTGGTAATGGACTGGGGGGTACCCATGCCGTTTGTCTCACTGATTTTCATCCATATTGCCATGACCCGACATGACATTAAACCCGCAAGCAGTTTTAAATGATATTTTTTTCTTTAAAAATGACATTTGGTGCAGGGACTGTTCTAAACATGGGAAACACGCGTCACTTTACAGGCATACTATAGACACCCCCCAGGTACGATATTTAAAGGAATATTTCACTCTTTTTTTTTTACTTTAAGCATCATTAAAATCACTGCTCCCGAAAAAACGGCCGTTTTTAAAAGTTTTTTTTGCATTGATACATGTCCCCTGGGGTAGGACCCGGGTCCCCACACCCTTTTTAGGACAATACCATGCAAATTAGCCTTTAAAATGAGCACTTTTGATTTCGAACGTTCGAGTCCCATAGACGTCAATGGGGTTCTAACGTTCGTGTGAACTTGCGGTCCGTTCGCGGGTTCTGGTGCGAACCGAACCGGGGGGTGTTCGGCTCATCCCTAATAATGAGTGACTACAAGTCCCCTTATGTTGATTGAGACATAATTTACACATAGGCGGATGAGAATTTAAAGGCAAACCAGCAGGACCATATCTTGTTAGGCTGGATTCACACCTATGCATTTTTAGTGCTTTTTGCATTTTGCAGATTTGATAGAGTTGGGCTGGTTGGTTGTTTCCAGAGCCTGGGAATAAGTGATTTTGCCGCATTCAGAAGGTGAGATGTTATATATTTTTTTTATAGGTTCCTGATAATTTGCCTGTACAATTAAGCAGTATAACCCATGGGTCATTGGGCACTTCAGAGCCTTGGATCTCTTTGATCCAGCCAATACGGGCGAATGAGCGGGCACGACCACCCACATGTGTGGGTCGCTCTCCGCATCCTCGCCAAAATAGCACCAATGTAGATGGAAATACTTTATTTAACACCACTGGGGTATAGTGCCACCTCGTCAGTAATTTATAGTTTACCACCACAGTTTTAGAGGACATCGAGGAGGTGTGTGTCTATTGGAGAATCGTAGATCGTTGAGCGTCTGATAGTGATTTTTGTAGCTCTTGTTCCCAATTGGTTAAAAAGGGTGGCCAACCCTTTGAGGATAGTGCCAGTAGGACTTGAAAAAATTAGAAGATAGGTTTCTCTGGGGGTTGATCATTCACAAGGATGGATTCTACTGGTATTAGGTCTGTTAGAGTGCGTAGTGGTTTAGGGAGTGCTTTTTTGAATTTCGGAGAGCTGTTGGTATCTCCATTGGTCCATGAATGACACTGTAGAAGATGGTAGGAGTGTAGAGAGAGGTAGAATGCCGGTAGCAGATGTAACTTAGTGGAGGTGAGCTGGAGTCCCAAAGTTCCATAACTGGGACTTGGGGTCATGATTTCCCGGGGGGGGGGGGAGTAGGCATGACCCGGTAGTTACATTGAGGGAGAGTTATACAGCCATTTGTGTGGTTTGCATATGGAGTCCCAGATCGCAAGAGTGGCCCATGTAAGTGGTGAGGTGGTCTTGGACAATTTCCGAAATTTCCTGGGTATCCATATTTGGGGAAAGAGGTCCACGCCACTGAGGTCTAATTCAAGGTGTACCCATAGCTTAGAGTCCTTGTTGTATTTCCAGTCCGATATTCTATTCAAAACTATTGCTAAGAAGTAACTCTTATAGGGCGTACACACGGTCGGACTTTGTTCGGACATTCCGACAACAAAATCCTAGGATTTTTTCCAACGGATGTTGGCTCAAACTTGTCTTGCATACACACGGCCACACAAAGTTGTCGGAAAATCCGATCGTTCTGAACGTGGTGACGTAAAACACCTAAGTTGGGACTAAAAACGGGGCAGTGGCCAATAGCTTTCATCTCTTTATTTATTCTGAGCATGCGTGGCACTTTGTCCGTCGGATTTGTGTACACACGATCGGCATTTCCGACAATGGATTTTGTTGTCGGAAAATTTTATCTCCTGCTAACTGTGTGTCGGAAAATCCGATGGAAAATGTCCGATGGAGCCCACACACGGTCGGAATTTCAGACAACACGCTCCGATCGGACATTTTCCATTGGAAAATCTGACCGTGTGTACGGGGCATTAAAGTCCGGTAAAGCTAGACCCCCTTCTCTTTTAGCTCTAGTAAGTACGTTTTTAGCAATTATGAGTCGCTTGTGATTCCAGACGTATTTGCAGACCATCGAATTCCGCACTGTGAAGAATCCCAGGGGGATCTTGTATGAGATCATTTGAAACATGGGTAATATGTTCATCTTCAAAACCCTAATCCTCCCCAACCATGAGTGTGCTAGCTGTAGGTCTGATCGTATTTAGCAGGGGTATAAAATTTGCACGGAACAGAGAGGCAGGGTTGGATGTAAGAAATATGGCTAGGTACTTCTGCGGTGGTGAATTCCCCTGACAGAGCCTCAAGGGTGGTGAATTCCCCTGACAGAGCCTCAAGAGTTGAAGTGGTAAGTTTTGGCAGATTAGCATGTGCAAGATAATATTTAGTCTCCTTGTCAGCTATAGTGTGCTGCACATGATAAAGTTGCTGATAAAAAGAACAGAACTCTTTAGTGATGGCAGAAGTCTCATGCACCAGGGTGTCGGAAGGAGTCTTAATTTTAGTTATTAACATAGCTGATTTTTTCTGTTTTTCTGTTTCTGCAACGAGCGAGCAAGAAGTCGGCTATGCTTATTTCCCCATTCATGCAGGTGTTGAGAAACTATATGAAAATGCTGTTTCTGTTCCGAGTGGAAGAGGGTCTTTAATTCTCCTCTCTTCAAAGTCAGGGAGTGAAATAGTGTCTGGAATTGTAATGTTTTATGTTTCCTCTCCAAGGATCCTATTTCCTGGATAAGCTCTGATTGTAGATGTGTTCTCTCTCTTTTTTCCTAGAACCTAGTTCTATGAGCTTTTCACGTATATGTGCCTTGTGAGCCTCCCAGAGCACACCAGGTGAGGCATCTGGGGTCATATTGTCCTTGAAATAAAGAGAGAGTTTATCTCCAACCTGTTTTTATCAATGTCATCAGAGAGGGT